>KK120367.1:43882-66008 GCA_000611955.2 Stegodyphus mimosarum
CTCTGAAGGTCTTGGTCGATTTCAAATAATTCGCTTTGCAAATCCTAATTCGATGGTCTCGCGCATGCTCTATGAGAGTTGATTTCTGCAGATGGAATTTTCGGTGCCTTTATTCTTTCAAACTTTCCACTTGACGTGATTCGCATGGTTATTATTTTATTACTTATGGTATTTTATTTCTTCAACTAATTACTTTAATGATTGTTTAATTTCATTTTGTATCTGCACTCGTTTCAAATAATATGTATTTTTCTTATAAATATAATTAATAATTTTATTTCTGCGCATTATTTAAATTCTAATCAGGAACACTGGACTTTTAATTAGTGGCGCAGCTCTTTTATTTTATTTTTTTCTCTATTTGATTTTTTGTTCTGAACATTATCTTTTGCTTTTTTTTCTCGTATTTTTTCCGCTAATTTTTCAATTATCTAGATGTCACTATGACGTACCTCTTTCTTATTAATTGGCTTTACCTTAATTTATTTTTTTCTTCCATTTGGTTTTGTCTGTGGGAACTGGAATTGCATTTATTCAAAGCAACAAAAATTCAGCGCCTGCGTATGTACTGTTTACAATTTTCTGATCTTTACTTGAACTTTTGGTGTTTTACGTCAAGTTTTATAATTTTCGGAATTTAATTCAGTCAAAACGTAACTTTATCTTGCCTTACACTTTTCTCCTTTCATCGCTAAATTGCATTTAATTGTGATTAACTTTTTCATTTCCATTGAACATTTACGCTGTTTAAGTAAACATAATCAGACTGTTAGTTTAGCCTTTTAATATCTTCTTGGTTTAGGAAAACCTTTCTTTATTAATTTACATACCACTCTTTTATACATTTTATTGTTTACTGCTGTGTCTTTCTATTTTGATATTTCTAAGAAGTATATCTTTAAGTCTTGTAATCTCAAACGAGCTGTTTTTATAACTTTTGTGTTATTTTCTTGTTGAAAATCAGGAGTCTAATGGCATGTATAGTAACGAAGTTGACTGGTGTTATATCCGAAACTGCCATACTCCCAATCCAATATGAAAATTAGATAGCGCCCTTTGACTTGTTAACGTAAGAGTAATGATTTCCATACATGTTTCTGTTTTTGTCTGATTCTTCTTTGATTTTACATTCATTACTGCTTGCTTCCTTCAAGAACATGTTAATGGAAAACGGCGTTACAACTGCCAAATGTTTCTCAGATTCTCTCCTAAATAATTTATCAAATAAAATTTACAGCTAGCATTATTCTCTACAGATCATCCACCCGCAAATTACAAGTTAACTCTTATAAAAGGTCTGCCGATCGTCAGATAATAAAGGTTTTCCAAAGATCTTGCTGCATCTGGCAGATCTTACAAAGCTTAATCTGGGGATGGATTCCAATAGTAAGTCTGAATTGTGATTCAGTTCTTATAGAGATTCTTGAGGGATTTTATCAGCTCCTATAGTTTATATGTGATCAATGAGAAATATGGTCCCACCTTTTGTTCGGAACGGAGATCAAGTTATATAGAAGTCAGAAATATAGGAGTTGATTTGCTTTCGAATGTCACTTGCTGGTTTCTCTCAGACTTTGAATCGGTGTCATATCATGTGATGATTGAATTAGACTTATCACTTCCTGTTGCTCCTTTTGTTGCGGTTAATAGAGTCTTATTTAATATAAAAAGAGCAAACTGGAAATATTTAAAAGTATTTTCTTCATAATATATTACTTCCGCCATGAATCGTTTGGATTCTTACGCAAGTATTGATTCGCTTGATGTGATCGTTGATTTCATAATTCCAGTTATTTTTTGGGCATCTAGCAAATTTATGCCTATTAACACTAGAACGCCAGCAAATTTCATCCCCCTAGAACACCCACCGAAATCACTTCGAATCCGATGGGATTTATAAGATAAACACATAAACGAGAATACAATAATGAATACACTATTAAATTAAAACATTTAAATTTGTAATTAGGAACAATAGATAGAATTATTAATTTAAAAAAAGCACAACTGAATTTGCAATTATAAAAAAATGCAAAAAAATGTCATGCTTTTCATAAAATTCATATACTTACAAAATCTTTTAAACTAAAATTCAGGAATACTGTTTTTGTATGCATAATATAGCTTGCCATGACATTTTCTACACATTATTTCATTGAATGAAGTACAGACATTAGTAGTCATATGACTATAGACAAAGTTTTATTTCACATTTCCTCCTCTTTGGGGCTGATCTCTCTGGTGGGTCTGCTCTGCTTGCCTCGTGTTTTGGTTTATTAGTAAGGCAAATGTAGTTATGACGCATTTTATCAGCTAATACCTGGATGAACGTCTGTCTTGTAATTAGTATTTCAGTAATTTTTTTCTAAATAATCTAGGCAGTTATAGCAGATACATCTAATATATTGTATAAAGTATGAACAGGCCATCTTCTAGAAGATGCTTTCCAGTGTACGTTCCAGCCATCTGATCAATTACATCGACACCACATTGGTTGCATTATAAAAACAAATTGCTTCTAGAGTTTTATTTTCAATTTTAATTATATGGATACATTACATTTTTCTTTCTCCTTCCTTGATATGCTGTAACAGTAGCGCTTGTTTCGTCATGTTTCAAATTTTTAGATTCATACAGTGCCTCTCGGGAATCTTTCATGGACTTCGGGATTTCTCTTCTTGCCCTGCTGATTGTTCCTAGGAAGCTTATTCCCTTCTTTTACAATTCTTTAGCTAAATGAAGTGATGGAAGAAAATATCAACTATGACCTTTGTTTAGAAACGGTTTCTTCAGTCTCGTGCAACGTATTCAGATAATCTTTGATCAGATGTCGTTCTTCATTTTTTCCTGGATATGGGGAAGCATTGAGGAGGTATTTTATTTTTACATCAACAACAAGCCAACACTTTTGTCCACATTTATCGGGTTTTAAACGGACATCGTGTTTTGCTAGGAAACACTCCATCGTCTATTGTTATATTTTGCCCCCAGTTTGAAGCAAGAAATACAGTTATTAATAAAGCGATTCCAATTTCAGATTTCATTCCAAATTTATCTGTTTGCAGGCGTGCAGAACGTGTAGATTTCAAGTCAAATCATACAAATCGTAGAATTTCACAAACCCTGTTTCTTCCCATAGTTTCTGTGCAAACATTCAAGTTTTAGACCACAAAGAATGAAGACCTATTCCTTTCGCCCTACCCACACTCCGAGCATATAGTATTTCAATAAAGGCAAGTAACTCATGTATAGAAAGAGACCAAGTGTCATTCTCAAGGATGGGCCTTGCCTCTACTTCGGTACCTTTCTTTATATTGTTCAAAATTATGCTGTATATAAATAAAGACCAAGCACACAACACACTATTATTTAATGTTTCTTTTAGCATGATTTTTTGCTCCACTATCTTGCCGTATAATATTTTGTTTTGAAAACCTTCAAGGATTTTTTTTTATTTTATTTTTATACATTATCCGTTCTGTGCCACCAAGAACAGTGAAAGCTTCATTATTACCTGAAGCATCTTCTGAAACTACCTTGTTTTCACCTCCATCAGAATCTGATGAACAGTCATTTACACATTCAAAATATTCGTCTTCAATGTCTGACGGTTTACCCCTTCAGATTTATTATATGATAGGTCATGTAAAAGATTTCCTATTTCCTCTGTCGTTAATCTCTTTTTACGAGACATTTTTTGCAATACATTTAAACAAACTGAGTAGTATGAAAATTTATGAAAACTATAATACAAATAGCAACGAAATAACTGCGAAAGGAGTCATCCCAGGTAGTAAGCCAACTGGATAAGCAGGTGCAAAGAACTGACCACTTTTTCAACTTGGGGGTGGAAGAGGAATGTCACAATTAACTGATACATCACTCTTTCAAAAAGAAAATACCATTCAAGATCGTGACCCTTAAGCAGAAAGGAAATGTTAAAACTGCGGCTTTTTCCCAAGCAGTCGATACGACTGCATTGGGCGTTTTAGGGATATAGGCTCATAAATATTTAAAAAATTAAGTCAAATATTTCTGGCTTCCTGAAGTCATAGACATCACTAATTCATTAAAAGTCGCTGAAGGAAAACAACTGAAATGAAAAATTAAGAAAGATATGGGTGTATATTTAACGTGCGGAGTAGAAAGGGCTCCGTCGGGCGTTCTAGTGTTAAAGGAACTGGTATGTGTAGAGTACCATGATGATCATTAGAGATTTCCATTATGAGAAAGAGAGTTAGTGTTGCAAGATGAAACTTCCAGAGAATTTCAAACAATAATATACGTGATTTTATATACAAGGAAATATCTTGATTTGAGGAAAAAATACAAACAAATGCTCCTTGAAGACAAACTGGAGTTATGGTTAAAGTTTCTTTCAGATATCAATAATGAGAACATGTGGAAAGAAATCTACAGTTAGGGTATTAAAGAAACTTTTATAAGGAAGATTAAGATCTCAGGCCTTCAGTTTCCAACTTGTAATTTTAGATCTTCCATGAAAGACTCTCAACACTGTTCTTCATAAAGCAATCCCTTCTGATTATAAGAGGATTGCCAGTGATTTTCTTACTCAGTGGCGCTTATCTACTTGCACTGCATATACATCTCACATGATACTCCATTTTCTGCTAATGAGGCTGACGATGTATTTCTGAATTAAAAACAAGGTGAAGCCTCTGACCCGGATTCTATTACCAATGATGTTTCCATTGTTCTTATCCAAGCCATTTTTTATAGATTATTTAACTCTTTGAAATCCAAACTCTTCACTAACTTGTATCCTTAAAATACCTAATCGCCCGAAATACTTATCCAGTTTCACAGCAATTGTCTCCCCTCCCCGTCCATTAAGGCAGAAATAGGTGTTGATATTCTTTATACTCAACAACGAAATGTCCCGTCAAACGTAAAGGCAAGAAACCACAAATAAAGCTCTTAGAACAAGCTGTCTGCAGTAAAGTTATACACTGCATTTGGAGAAACTGCACCAACTACTGCATAACTTAGAGAAAAGGAAGAAAACAACATCGCAATATCGGCGGTTTTGGGGCGGTTGTGGTCGTCTGAATTAAGGACCGCCAAAGAGTTAATATATGTTTGAGTCTTCTTGCTTTACCGCGAACTTGGAAGAAGGCCCTTGTCATTGTGCTACCCAAGGGGGAGAGTTTTAGTGTTCCACATGTGAAAAACGTTAGGTGTATCTATCATCTTTCTTCCCCGGTTAAGTGTTTTAAAAATTAATTACGAACAGAAATACATCGCATCTGCATAAAGAAAATCTCTATAGTGTAAATTAATATGGTTTCACCACTCAAAGCTCTACTGAGGACGCACTTCTGCGTCTAAATAACATTGTACAGAAGGGCAAGACGAGAACTTTATATACTGTTCTAATTTTTTTGAGTTACAGCCGAAACATCGAGGCAAAAACATTGCGGACAAAAACATCACGGAGAAAACAACGCAAGGCGAAAACGTCGTGGTACAAAACATGGTAGGACAAAATAAAGCAAAGAGAAAACATCGCAGTTCTAAAACATCGTGGTACAAAATATCGTCGTCGAAAATAAAGCGGTTTAAAAACTTCGAAGCTTCAAAACATCGTCGTCGAAAATATCGTGGTAAAAAATAAAGTTCCTACAAATCATCGCATGACGATAACATCGCAGACATGCGTTTTTCAGGCTTTCATAAATGTTAATGGATATTCGCGTAAGGATTTATGAGAGCAAGGTGGAAAGAAGGATAATTTTCACATGCTTTTTAAAAATTTATTAACTAATAAGTTTTTATAAAACAAGAAATTCAAACAAAACAAGAAATAATTTTCGTTACAGATTAACAGAAGTGAAGAAAATAATATGGTAATTAACTTAGCAATTTTTTGTAGAAACGTTCATGCAGTTACTTATCTTCCTTTTTCTATTCTTTTTAAACTATACTTTTCATGAAAAATTACTAGTAAAACTTTATAAAGAAATAATTTATTAATGATCTTTGTTAGTTAACTATGCCAGTTTAAAATGAAGTGCTATAAGATATGCTAATTTTATATGCTTAATTTTCTATTTTACATTTTCAGCAAATATTAGTTAATAAAAAATATAAAAGTGAAAATTATCCTTCTTTCCATTTTGCGCTCACTAATCATTATGCGAGGTTTTACAATTATTAAACAATAATTAAATTTTACAATTATTAATACCTGAAAAACGCATGTCTGTGATGTTATCGTCATGCGATGATTTGTAGGTACTTTATTTTGCACCACGCAATTTTCAACGGCGCTGTTTTTAAACTGCGAAGTTTTTGAACCGCTATATTTTCGACAACGATGTTTTTACCACGATGTTTTAGAACTGCGATGTTTTCTCTTTATTTTCTCCTACAATGTTTTGTACTACGACGTTTTCGCCTTGCGTTGCGTTCTACGCGACGTTTTCGTCCGCGATGTTTTTGCCGCGATGTTATCGGCGGACACCTTTTCTTATATTGAAAAGAATTTTGATGATGCATGGTGAAAATGAAAGAAGAATTAATGACGAAAATGAAAGTACATCATAATGTATTTAATATTGCTGCTGATTTTCTGAAGAATAGGACAGTTGAGCGTTTTCTGAATGCCACTTCAAACATTCGTCGACCGCAGAGAGGATGTCCGCAAGGATCGGTTTCTGGTCGCAAAATTTTGATTATTATTATGAATGATCTTTTGCAGAAACTTGTTGAGTTTTCAATTACAACTTATTGCCTTTGCAAAAGATTTGTTGGTTTGTGTTCAAGGAAAGGATCTGCATAGTTTTTTTTATCTTTCTCAAGAAATTTTAAAATTCATTTTTCAGTGGTCAGTGAATTTTAAGCTAACATTTAACCATGCAAAATCTAGGACAATATTTTTGATAGAAGAAATATTACTTGTGATACATGTCAATTGTTTCTAAATGATAATCCCTTTGATATGGTGAATGAAATTAAATATTTAGGTGTTTTGGGGATTATAAATTTAGCTGGAAAAAGTACATTGCCTACATTTCTAATAAATGTGAGAGAAATCAGCGTGGGCGAAATCGAATTGTACGCAATAGTTTTGGTGTCAAATGGAATGTTAGGGGAACGATTTTTGAACAAGGTATAGTTTAATTTATTTTATGGCCAGAGAGCTTGGAGACTGTCTCTATAAAGGAAAATTAATTCTAAACATCTGCTGCGACTCCCCAAGGCGAAATATGCCACCTGTTATCATAGATTACCGAACTGTTAGTTATAATGCTGTTTTCGCTTTTAATGTATTCCCACAGTTGGATACGTTTATCTTGCATTATATAGGTTACAAAGATAGATTTGCTAATTACTCATCTGCTCTCTAATTGTCTATTTTTTGTCTGCTCTTCCTCATCCATCTACAAGACAACCACCACAAATTTTGGATAGTATGGATATTGATGAAAATTCTCTCTCTCAATTGTTTGCTGTGATAATCCCCTTGAGGATTATCATTTAAAATACGGATGGTAATATAACTGATGACAACGTTGGTCTGGCTTATGTCATCTTTGAGATTAGTATTGAAATTGAGAACCACCAATTTCTTATCAGAAATTATTGTACTGTTTATATTTCTGAACTTCTCTGTATTAATCTTACAATTAGGTTGAAACTGAATCAAGATGGACATGTTTGCAGCCATTTATTTTGCACGGATTCTCTCCCCTTCCCTTGAATCCCTAAAAATATCTCACCATGCAATGATATTATTATTAATACACAGAAATCTCTCGGGGATCTACTGGACAAGATTATTTCAGTGTGTTTTACATTTGTTCGTGGTCATACCAGGATTCATGGAAATGAAAGAGCTGATTGGCTTGCTAAGAATGCAACTAAAAACGATATTAATGGTGAATTAAATATTCCAGAATCGTAGCTGAAAAACTATTCAAAATTAAAATAATTGAACAATGAAATTATGATTATATCGCTTCTGATAAGTGAAATATTATAAGAATGTTCTTTCCGTGTATCTTTAAAAGTTTGAAACATTACTGTTTATCCCTCAATTTTAATGTAACGCAATTTCTGTCTCGGCATGGCAATAATGTTTATCTTGAACAATTTAAGCTGACGTCTTCCAGTTTGTGTTATTGTGATCTCGGGGTTCAGCAAAGTATTTTGCACCTACGTTTTGACTACTTTTGCTTAATTATGCAAGAGATTCACTGAAATGTAGACTAAAATTGTTTGGAATTAATTGGCAACGTGAATGGCGTGATTTTGTTTCTTTACTTTGGGCCTACCATGCTTGATAATCTGTTGCACTAAACCAAAATCGTCTGACATTACAAGTGGTTGCCTCCGATGTGTTTTGTAATCAATTTACGTATCATTCACAAGGATTCCAGAAAGACAACTGTAACGCGTTATCTCAGTCAGCAAGGTGAAACGAAATACTGTGAACGTTCTTGAAGACCGCTTCTGACTCTGAACATGACCAGTATTTCTAAGAACATGAATAAATGTCGTTATTGGATATATTCTATTTAGCATATCACCTCTACAGAAGACCTAAATAATCTGGAATTGTAAGAATTCGTCTTGCAGAGTGTTGACTGGAACTGCAATTCTTTGTTTGTCAACTACATATATTTTTTATTAACTCTAAATCATGTTCCACAAAGTATACTACGAGGCTTACAAAAGGTATAGCATTAATAAAATGCACAAAAGTGCAATAGCACATCAAAAAAAAATTAAAATCATATAATCCAACCTAATAAAAATACAAGTAAACGGAAAACAAAATGAAATAAAAAATAATAAAATAATAACCATTCGATAATCTAAATTAAGAATGAAATTTGGAAAAGCAGAAACTGTCTTCTTTAGTCCGAAAATATTCAGAAAACATTAGTCGTCAAAGACACAGATAAGTGCTTCAAAGTTGCCCCTATTTGTGCCTTGGCCACCAACGGCCCGTAATTTTAAATGGTAAGTTTCTAAACATACATTTCTAAACAAAGTTTCTAAAACATTGTATAAGAACAAAATCGAAGCCCGAAAAAGGAGTTGTCCAATGGAGAGAAAAATTGGTGGACAGGAAGTTTATGTACAGAATAAAAAATGAGTAAAATTTCAGAACAATTCACTGATTTAATTCAGAGTTATGAAGTAACGAGCTCAATAAGGCGTTGACCTATCTCTGGCCTGGATGCAAGCTACCACAGCGTGGCATAGACTCATAAAGCTCCTGGATGGTCTTCTGAGGTATTTCTTGCCATATTTGCTCCAATTGCCAGGCTAGGTAGTCAAAATTCCCTGATAGATGCAGTCGTCTTCCCATTATATCCCAGGCATGCTCGATGGGAGAGAGATCTGACTGTCCAAGGAAGTGTTTGACAAGCTGTAAGACAGTTCAGTTTATAGCGACATGTGACGTATGCGGTCTGGTATTATCTTGCTGAAAAATAAGGTCACGGAACTGCAAAAGGAAAGGTAGCGAAACAGGTCTCAGAATGTCGTCGACGTACTGCTGGGCTGTGATTGTGTCTATAATGACGGCCAAAGAGGTCCGGCTATCAAGGGAAACGGCACCTCAGACCATAATTCCTGGTTAAGGGCCTATGTGGCGTTCAATAGCGAAAGCAGAATCGGTACGCTGCTCTTGCTGGGCGTCTTCAGGCACGTCTTCGATGATCGTACGACACAGTTGGAATCGGCACTCGTCGCTAAAGACTTTACGTCCTCAGTCAGCATCATTCCAGCCTGATAGAGTCAAGAACAACTATATTCTGGCTCGACAGTGTGCAGGCGTAAGTGACAGGTGGCGTAACGGTCGGTAAGAGCATAGATTTCCACTATCAGCCGTCTGTGAATGGTCATGGTGGACACTCTTGTGCAGGCTGCATGTCTGCTGGTTGATAGCGATGAATTAGGCGCTGTAAAAGTTGATCTGGCAATCACTCTGTCCTCCCGCTTTGTTGTGGCCCTAGGTCGTCCGCTAGAATCATGATGCTGAAATCTGCCGCTGTCCACTCATGCTTGGCAGCATCTTCTAATTACCGCATCCCTTTGACTCATATGACGAGCGATTCTCCGATTTGACCAACCTGTCTGTTTCAGTCCAATGGTACGAGAGTTGCTCACAATGAGCTCGAATCCTACGGCGAGGCATTTTTCAGTCGTTGAAAGATATCCTAAATCACGATACAACAGAAATTTTTAACAACAGTTCAAGAACAGTTTCTTACATACATGTGCTAGATGCGCAGTTCCGATACGCTGGAGAGCGCACTATTCCTTCATTGGACATAAAATGACATTCATTAGACAAATTGGAATGTCATTTAATGACATTCATTCATTGGACATCATTCGCATATTTGGTCAAAACATTTATGCATACGAAATTTCAAAACAATCGGATGATGCCTTCCTTTGTGCATCGATTTTTTTTATCGAGTGTATTTTATCACTCGGAAGAATACTTAGTTTTGCTCATGAATCACTGGTACTGCGTAAAAAATTAACTGACGCAGATATGTGATTGGTAAAAGGATTGTCACAAAGTATATGAGGACAATCTAGATATGAGGCGGAATGCCTTCACGAAGGACATTCTAAGAATACATCCTTTGTATTCATTTTTATGGGAAAGCCACATGCGTAAGACAGACGAAATAAAATTCCAGTTAAGGCCATAATAATAAATAGTCATAAATCTTAAAATAAATTATATAGATTAATTTTAAATAGGCTTTTTTCTACTAAAATTTACTTATCGAATATCTCTAATTCATTTGATAAATTTCTTTCGGTCTTTACGTGATTTGCAGGATTTGTTTCTTAAGTTTATTGATTTGGAAGAAAATATTAATGTTTATTTCTTTTCATTGAACAAATTTATCTACAGATATAGCTTATTAATTTTATCTTTTTATTTAATGATAAAAAAGTTACTGATACAAAAATTATATTTTAGAGCACGTTGCTTCTTTCTTTAATTTAAAATATGCGTTTTCTATACATCCTGTATTGAAATAAATATCTGTAAAATGTTTAGTAAATGTTACACTGCTATTGATGGTTTTTGAATGTTTGAGAAATGTAATTACGCATGAACATATTTATATTTACAAGATTCCAGAAATAAAGTTGGTTTCTAATACAGTGAACCTCTATAAGACAACCACTTACTATTTTAGATGATTTTAGTCTTCAGGAGAGGGGATATTTAACAAATGTCGGCTTTTTTTTACGAATACTGATTGAAATTTTAAAATATTGCATGCCGAATGGTAGCAAAAGTCAAGTAGTTTTCAAATATTTGCCAAAAAAATCATAACTTATATTAAAAATTTACATAAATTTAATTTAAAGCAATTTTTCCACTCTATCTAATTGTGCAAACTTTAAAATTAGGAGAGTTTTAATTTGTTTGCTAAAAGAAGATATGAATGAAAATCGTTTCAACATTAGATTTAAAATAAATTTCATCGCCTTGTGGTTTCATTCAAAACAAAATATGTTTATCATAAATTTTAGCTCAATAGCTTATCAGATTATAGCTTAAAAATTGATAACATTACTTTCGACCATCGCGATAAATGCCATAAATGAGCTCATTAAAAGTGTTTGATAATTTTTGTTATCTTAGAAGAAAAAGAGGTTAGCATGTAGCACCAAAATATTTATCTACTTACATTTTATTACATTTACCCTTCCTTCCTTTTTCTGAATGACGTGATGTGTCTTTCTTTATCTAAATCCTTACAAAAGAATATAAAGATAAAATGTCATTTATTTTCCTTATTTTCATGGTAATAAGTATATTACTTGATCATACAAATACGTTCTATAAATCTCATTATGTGTTGAGGTACACGAAGAATTATATCTTCAATAATAATCTGCTTAAATATCAAAATTAATCATCTTTGAAAGGATAAAAATATTTGGTCTTCAAATAACTGCATTTATTCAGCTGGTTTGTAATTTTATAAAGGTTTTGTGCGTTCTTTTCTGTCCCACAGGGCAGGCACTTTTGGTTAATTCTTTTCGTTAAACTGCTACTCCAGCTTTAACTACAAAATATTTAGCACTAGCTCTAGTTCGATCAAATTAAAATTAGCATTTACGGCCATTCCTTAGAGGCTTATCCCTCTTGCAATAAATGTCAGCAATTTAACAGTTTCGGGTGCATTGCGCTGTTGCGATTTAATACAATCAGTGTTGAGCATGATATTTCGTAAACTCTCTTACAAAAATGATCTTTCTGGCTGTATGTAAATATTTAATCAGAAAATATTTGCACATGTTTACAGATGTGACCTTTTGCATTCTGGGGGATTCTGCAATGCATTTGGACTGGCTATGATTTGTTAAATAAGTAAGTAATTAGATCACAATTTTTAATTTAATAAAACATCTTCAATAACCACTTCAAATGCTTTAGCCAATAACCTATACCTCACATGTTATTCGATTCGATATCCAAATAAAATTCAAAATCTGAAATGGAAGAAAAAGAAATAAAAAGGTATTTTGAGACAATTCTGGTCTTATCTGTTTGTCATCCTGGTGTACCAAGACATTTTTTACCTTGGTAGAACATCTTCTCTCTCTGCAGGAAGCAGCACTTTAAAAAACAATTTGAACAATCCCGTGTCGATTGAAAATGTGAAGAAATAAGAGTTTGGAGATGTAAAAATATCGTCTATTTTCGCTAGGATTTCAGTCTATAAAAGAACTCCTTAATAACCAATGAGACGTAATCTTGCGAAGATTTTAATGCGTATAAATTTAAACTTATTTCTGGTAAGAGGATTTTAAAGATGATTGCTGAAATTACGGTCATGGAAGGAGCTTTCCCTATAGCATAAGTGGAAGTTAAACTGGAAATAATACACGATAGTGATGAGGGAAATGAGCAGTCAGAGGGGGAAGATGAGAATTTGGCAAATTGAATTGGATTTCATCTCAAGGGATTATATCCTATAAGAGTCACTTAACGAACTATGGTTGCATTCAGCGACATAATTTTGGCGTAACTGGTTCAATTTCGGGAGAGAAAGTGCTATTTTAGTTTCAGATAGAATCCGGTTCTTATTTGAAAAAACAAGCATTCGATGTGGTACAGTGAGAAATATTTTAGCTAACTTGGCTAGGGTAAGAAATTTAAAAACAAGATTTTCAACATTATTAAAAATTATAAGATTAACTTGAAAAATTGAAAATAACAGAATTTATTATTACGAAAGTCTGGGAGAGATTTTAAATCAATAAAAATGCATTCATTTAATTACTAAAGAAACAGCCATACTGAGTTGTAGTACTTTGATTTTAAGCTGCTTTAAAGTTGAAACAAAATATACAGTGTTCAAAATGAAAATCATATTTTTACTGACAATACCAGCCATCTAAATTTGACTTAAAACTTTTTCCCTACGTAATATTAACTATAATTTATATTTCCCTCTTTATTTTCTTCTAGATGAAATATTGAAATGATTTCTTTTCGTGTGTTCTTAACTAGCCTTGCTTAAGTTAATCTAGTGATTTCCTACAGATAAATCTTAGAAAGTCCTACACGAAGGCATCCCTCTCCTTAGATAGATAGTCCTTGAGCGTTTTGCCGCAACAATTAAACCAAACCAAATCTGCACATAAATCATCCTAGTCTGCACAGCTTTCAAAATTCCATAGCGAAAGTTTATTTCAACTTCAGACACTATAATAATAAGCAGTTATGCTCGATTAAGTAAATCAAACACAATATTATACATAAAATGCAACATATCCAAGGAAAGCGGGATTTAATTCGTAACATTATGCCCTCCTCTACGGTTTCGAACACGAATCCTTGGGCATGGCAGTAAAGATCACTAAACACTTTTCCGTCTGTATGGTAGTAGATTGAAGCCTACAGTGTTTTAAACTTCCAAATGAGTATTCATTTTATCGTTTGTTTCTGCTGTATTCAAGAGATTTTCTGGGACGGTGCATGTAAGGATCCACTTATTATCAAGCATATATTATTGCATAGTTTGCTGCTATAGAAAGTCAGTATTCGCTAGGTAACAAATGTTTGTTAATAAAGATTTTCTCTCGCTTTCTTAGAATGCCTTCGTGGTGTAATGGTAGGAACAATCGGCGCGTATTCGCGTTTCGAGACCTGGCAAGGGCATTGCTCATTTTTCACGTCTCTCAGGATAAAAAAAAAACCTAATATCTCTACGGCCAAACTAAAAAAGGGTAGCGGATGATGATTTTCCACAACCAGAATTCGTCGACTGGGTTCCCTAATTCCCAACCGCCCTTCAAAAGGTGGTGTATATAAGGTATTTCTCCTGCTTTCTTAGCATGCCTTCGTGGTGTAATGGTCAGCGCACTCGGCGCGTATTCGAGTGGTTCGATGTTCGAACCCTGGTGAGGCATAAATAGTATAAAAAATCATTATGTCTTTACATGTTGTGCGGTTAGAACAACATTCATGTGCCTTTGAAATGTCATTGCTATATGCTCAATTTGCTTTACATTACTACTGTTGTCAACGAAACCAAAGTGCTAAAAGATTTTCACATAAAAAAAGTGGGAAAAAACAGCTTGTTGTGTCATTAGGTTATTCTGAAGCAGAAGTACTTGAAAAACGAGCAATGTCCTCACCGGGACTCAAACCTGGACCAAGTGTTCTACCTTGCACCAAGAAAGCTTGCTGGAAGGAGTGAGAAAATACTTTATACGTTGATAAAAAGCAACTATACATTTTTGATTCACTGCAATCATGTATGAGATTTCTAAATCCATTGGGAAGATTCTTTATTAGCTATTTATTCTGCCCGTGCTTTTGAAGAATGAGTTATGGAGGAATTATTAGTTATGGAGGAATTTTACTTAATTATTAATGAGTTATGGAGTAAATGCCGAAATACTTTGCTGGATGGCCTTTATTTACAAAGCAGAGTAAAAACCAAATACCCAATTGACGTATTTGGAATTTTGTCTCGATATCGTTATTACTTTTCTAGAGGTCTTCCAAAAAGAAACTAACACTAGAAGTTTACTGCTGTATTCTAAAGAAGGATGTTTGGCTTGTATCATCTCACAATTGGCACTCATTGCAAACAAATTGATATCAAAACTGAAAAAGATAGCAGGACTTGAATGTAACTAGTGCAAACGGATGTTGCATTCGAATCCGTTTTGGAATGTACAGTAAGATAAATATGTAAATCGATTTATTAAAGCATTATATATTTTTATTTATTTTTCTAAAGATAAAATGCCCTGCTTAGTATTAACTAACGTTGTATGAGTTAATTTAAAAGTAATTTATCATAATACATCTTTTTTTATCTATAAACTCTAATTCATTTTTGAAAGCAGCAGTTTTTCCATAGGCGTATATGGCCAATATTCCCAAACAAAAATATATAAAAATTGCCAAATACTCCCCTTTCTTCTTTAAATTGGAACTTCTTTACCAACGAATTAGAAAAAAAATTAAAAATTAAGAAAAATATTAATCTGATTCAAAATGTGTTTGGCTTTCAAATATTAAAATAAGCATAATAAATAAAAGACTTAATGTTGGCTTGGATTAGCAATGTCTTTTCCTTTTGATAGAATTTGCGTTTTTACTTCCTTGAACTAAGTGAAGGAAGTATTGTAACAGAAAAAAACTTTCAGTGGAAATGTCTATTCTGACCACTCCCGATTCCATTTGAATAATTTATTTTAGTTGACATTTGCACGTACGGCCAAAATAAAGGACTATATTTTTTTCCAAAATGTATCGCCAAAGACATTTAAAATGGATTAAAAAGGGATTTTTCTCGTGACGTCTGTACGTACGTGCGCGTCTTGTATAACTTGAAAAACGATTAGCCGCAGACACGCAAATTTTTATGGAATTGCTATAAAATATACACTGCTTTAAGCAACATAAGTTGCGCACCTTCCTTTTTTGTTGCAATCGACCACACCAAACTTGTGCATACATATATATACACATGTAAAATGTATTTTACATGTGCATACATGCATGTGTATTTTACATGTGCATATTTGTATTATACATGTGCATACACATGTAAAATACAAAAGATACGATGGCTTTGGTCTACGCGAACAGGCAACCTCTAATTAACTTTCCGCAATTTCAAGATCTTCTCCCCAGACCAGTACTTTCCAGAACATTCTGGTACGTTATATAACCGCTGATATAAGTAATCGCCATTTTTAGTCAGTCTGCTTCCTGCCATAGCTGCTGTAAGAACCTCCGGTGCTTTGTCTCTTTTTCTTACCTTTGTTGAATAAGTTAAATAAGCAGAAGTCTTAAATTTAATATTATTCAATTTGAATCCCTATTGGTTATGTAAATTGGAGCTTTTCGTCTAAAACACAAAATGATTTATTGTTTAAATGATAAAAAAATGGTACTTTAAAATGAAATTCTTCTGTGTCAACCTTCCTCTGCCTTCTACTCTGCAACGACAACACTCGGACCCTGATGGGACCTGATTGCCTAGATTTGTCATCTGTTAAAATATCACAGAGATATATACGTATACCCATTTTCTTAAACAGTGCGGTGAGCTATGTGTTTTTCTTATATGTCGTTAAACTGTGCATCTCCTGCTTTAAAAGTAATTAAATTATACTATTCGGAAGTTCAGATTTATACTTTTATGCCTTTAGTTAATCTTCATGATAAACAGTTATAGAATTATCAGCAATTAAAAGTTTAAGTGGCATTACGCTTAACGAGGCGACCACTTGTTTATATTTGCAATTCTTAGTACAAAAGTGAATTAGCTCAGTTCGTGCACTAAGTAAAGTGTTTTTGCCCTAGGAGACCGAAAGTTAATTTTCAATTTTGCGCACCAACGATTTTGTCTTTATACCTGTTGGCAAAATTCCTTGTTTTGGCATAGAAACTCTAAGTGCAAAAACAGTTTTGTTTAACTGTTAACTTTATTTGGTGTTTTAGTTTTTCCAGTATTTTGCAAATTTTAATGAAGATATCTTGAGTTCCTACGTATTTTCATCTTGCCGCGAAATGAGAATTGAATTTATTGAATGAGAAATATATCTCTAATGAAATTCCGGGAAAGAAATTTATGTGAAATGTAGGAAAAATGCGTGTCATTTAATAGGCCATGCAAGAAAGTCATGTGGTGTCCACATCAGATACTTTTGAAGAAATGATCATCAGTATATCTTTAAAGTATTAAATATTAACAGGTAAAATTATGTAAATTATTGTTTGTTATATACACTGTTTTAATAACTTACAGAAAAAGAACCAAAAATTAAAGTAAGCCTACGTAAAGTATTTTCTCCCTCCTTTCCGCATGCCTTCGTAGTGTAACAGTAGCACATTCGACGCATATTCGAGAGGTCCAGCTTCGAGCCCGAAGTGGACATTGCTCAAGTTTCGCGTTTCCTGCTTCAAAAAATCCTAATGACACTGCAGTGGCGCCCGAACTAAAAAAAGGTCTTGGATGTTGATTCTTCACCGTCAGGATTTAGCGACTGGGTCCCCTAATCACCAGTCACCCTATAAATCAGACTTAACCACACTTAAACAAATTTTAAATTGTTGACAATTCTAGAACTAGTGCAGGCATATTAATCAAACGCATGGAAACCTTAACGGGGAGATAAGAACAACATAATTCTTGATTTTTAAAACAAAAAAATGAGCAATTTAGCAACATATAAGAATAAAATCACCTGAGTTCTCAGAGCCCGCTCTGTTACTGGGATATATATATATATATATATAATATATAGCCCATAGTGAATGCATATATATATATATACCCACTCTCTATATATATTATGTATATACATATGTATAGATATTTATATACTTTTGAGGCCGATTGCAACCAAAAAGGGAGGTGCACAACGACATATTATAGCAGTCCTATATACAAAATTTAAACGTTCTAAGGCTACTTCATTTTGAGTTATGAGAGATACAAACATATATATGTACGTACCTACGTACGTATACAGACGCTATGAACAATAATCTCTTCTGAATTCATTTTAAGTCAGTTTTATAATTCGTTTGGGGGATGATTCCTCCGTTCAGTCTTTACGTACAGATGTTACCCAAAAACATCGCTAACTTGTATTCAATAGCGCTCAAAATGGATATTTTCTTTGAAATGTGATACCTGGAATTTTTCATGATTACAATACTTCCTTTACTTCGTACAAAGAAGTAAAAATCTGAAGATTTCTATATCAGTACGATGTTACTGAAGCTAAAATGTGAAAAAAAAGGAATGTGAATGCTATCATTAGTTGTAGATTTATACTCCTCTGAATTAGGGTTAATTATTTTGATTAATTCTATGTTTTTAAACTTAAAATTGGATTCCCCTACGTTGAAAACTTTCACAACAACGAAACATTTATTACAGGCATAAACTTCATTTAACTCTCTATTTTACTTAAAATATATTTAAAAGTATGAAGCTTACCCTTTTTACCAACGTGGAAATTATCATTTGGCTGTATCCTGATTATGTGGGTTGATAGTCGCATTTTGGGCAAGATTGTCTTATTGCTATTTATTTTGTCCGCTGCGTGACGTAAATGTGTTTCAGAATCCGTGTCTGTAGTTTCAAAAAGTCCAACTGCAAAAAAATAATGAATAAACAAATCAGACCTGTTGAAATATAATAATTCTTACAAAGAAAGAAATATGGAAGCATTTAATTATTTCTAATTTAAAGATAAAACGTTTTTTTTTATAAAGCAGTGGTATTTAAACATTATAACAGCTCGACCCCACAAATTTGCAAATAATTCCAAAACATAATTTCGCGACTACAATCAGAGAGTTGGTCTTTGATTATATGCCATAAATTGATATATGAGGAGTTTTATCAACTCCTTGACATCAAATGGAGTTGTCACAAATAGTTTGAATATCGCTGGTCAAATGCAAAAAAATACAGTTTACAATAAGTAAACGGGTATAACAGCTACTACGGGAGTTCGTTTTGGATGGGGTCATAAAAGAGACCTTTATAGTGTAACAATAATTCATTAACAGGTTTAAGTTACACACGGACATTACATTTAGCGTAAGAAAATTAGAGAGAAAGAGCCTGATACAAACTGTCAGGTGCATCGCTTGACGTTTACTGGGGTATTTTTATGGCTACTCACCAGAGGGCACCCTCGTTGTCACAGTTAGTCCAACAGTTTATAGTAACAGCAGAGTTTATATTAAAGGATTGGTTACACTACTATAATTAATTAAGATTTCTTAACACAAATACGCAAAAAATATTGTGCAATTTCCTTCATTTCGAAATATTCACAACTTTTTTAATTGGCTTCGTTGACTTCATTTACGAAATTTCATAATACACAGGAAAGACTTTTATTTGATTTCGAAATCACAGATAAAAAAATATGAAAAGCTTTCAAATTTTACATTAGATCCACAAAGGCATTTTGTAACGTTACCGTTATTTATTAAATATCATGTTCTTCACACTTAAAGTGCATACAATTCAATTCAACAGCAATATCACAAAATGTTTAAAAACAGCATAGCTTTACAATTTCCGATGAACAGTCTCGCGTGCCGGAGATAAAAATGTTTTTTATACAGTCCTGCCACTGCTGGCTTTGAAATCTTTGAGTTTTTTAATCAAAAATTCTTTAAAGTTTTATAAAATATGAAACATATAATAAACCAAATTCGAAATTCAAAATTCGGGCTTGCAATTGCCCACATTCCGATGGAGGTTTACGTTATTCAAATTTTGATGACACTAGGTATCATCGTCATTTTTTTCACAATGCGAGAAACATACATAAATCCATGCACTGTCTTCATTGTTTAGATTCTTTATATATAACACAGGGCCATAATATCTGTTGGCGCAATTTACCTACGCCGTTTATAGCGAGCCGACGCAAAATGCCATTTCGAGACTAATAACCGTTCTGCGTCTAATAGCCTAAAAACAACATTTTGTACGAAGTTTTAAATTATATATTATTCAAAAATATCGTACATGAACTAAGAACACGACAAATATAGTTTGAGATTTGGTTTTGCTCTGAATCAAAATATTCATATAAAGCAGTAAAGTATAATATACACGGGTGCAATTAGTCTATCCCCTGAGAGACGTATGCGGAATGAAATTGTTAACATCCAGTCATTATAAGCTCCATAAAAAACATTCATTTATGATTCTGTAATATATTTTACCACGTATAAATGTTGGCTATTTCAAAAGTGAAAATTCTGCTTACAAACGAAAGACGGAAAGGAAGTTTTTATAATTTCAAATGTATATGAAGCTTTTACATTGGTTTAATCCCCCAAAACCTAAACATGCTCATGCAAAGAGATATTCTAAAACCGAAAAAGGTATGAATTAAGAGAATTCGAAATAATAATTTACTTTTATGTCAATATTTAGTTTATTCGAAGGAACTCAAACAGCTGCTTCTCCGTTTTCACCAATGTGAACCGCAGACTTCATTTATGAAGTCATTGTTAGCTGTTTGATAATTAATCGGGATTAAATAAATCCAGCTTTTAATTTCAAATTAAAATTAAACTACTGCAAATTTTAAATTAAACCACTGACAATCCTCAGCATTGATACTGTTTTTTACATATTACTGAAAGTTTTGTTTTTAAAAGTTTTATTTTTACTTTGATTGCTGACAAAAAATTAAAATTTAGAATAAGGATTTTAATAATTATTCCCTCTACTATACACGTTTGTATCATTCATGATTTAAGGAAAAGTATTGAGATTTAAGTAAATTACATGTCTAGTTCTTCGTTTTTAATTTATGTTTTCAATTATAGTCTAGTACTCATCAACTTCGTATTTGAAGAATGCTATTTAACTCTTGGAACTTGTTTTGTTATTTACAATGCTGGATTTTAAAATAGAATCATTCATTCAGTTTCAATATAGATGCAAGGCAAATCCTTTATGTATTCTATACAACAATCCAACAGCATTTCCGAGTAGGTAAAGGTCAGAATATTTTTCCAAATTCTCATAACATTTATACCTTAACTGAAGATTATCACGAACTGAAGATTCGATGTCTCGTACCACTGTGATCCCCATGAAAACAGCAACCACAAAAATGGAAAAGAAATCATATCTACAGACGATAAAAGGAAGAGAGGTAATCAGAAGAAGATCTGAAAGGTTCTCAGCTAACGTATAAACGAACAATACGCTTAGCAAAATATTCAGAGAAAAATTTAAAACTTCTGCAATAAAATGGCTAAGAAATATAAAATTAAGATCGAAAAATTCATCAACAAAACGAAATTAAAATTGAAACTGTAATTTAAACAATGAGCAATGTGAAGCGATATAATGTACACTGCGAAAAAAAGGGGGACACAGTTCTATATCTCCCGTTCTACTGAGCCGATTGACGAAATTCAAATTGCATTTTCCATGTCTCGAAAGCGCGCCTTAGGCTATGTATTACATTTATATATAGCTTTGTTTTAATATAAGTATTTTGACACAAAATCAGTCTCTTTCTGAAATTACAGACCAATGTTTTTCCATATTTCGATTCTACGACTCAAATTATACCCAAACATTAAATTTTGTAAAATTTAGTGCGAAATTTACGAAAAAATTCGAAAAGTTAATTTGGCGAATTTTTTTTAGTTTGCGCCAAGAATAATTCACTTGGCAAACTTCTTAATACATGGCAACCTATTTTCTCATCCCTTCCAAAGTGAAGCGCGGAAAAAAAGTCACATCGTTCTTACTTTCAAATAATTTTAACAAAGTGCGTAAACCACATTTCCGCTATTATCGCCTTCAGCAAATATGCCAAATTTCAAAAGGCGACAATGTATAAATTTACCTATATCTTTGGAAATTTTAAGTAAAAAGCTCTGATGCATCTACTTTAAGGTCATTGTAAAAATTTTATAGGTTGTAGTTCAAACTTTTTTTCGAAAAAATTATAAATGTTATTTAAAAATACAAATTTAAAAATAAATCATAAAAACTGGGTAAATTTATTTAGCATGAACCTAAATTTCGAACTGTGTAGGAAGAAATCAAATAAGTTTCATAAAAAAAGAGATATT
>KL820922.1:0-21390 GCA_000611955.2 Stegodyphus mimosarum
TCATTCCATTAGATTAGCTCTTGATCTGCCTGAAGTAAAAGTTACGTTCTGGTGTGATTCCATTGTGGCACTTTGGTGGATTCGAGAACGGGGGGAGTGGTCGATTTTTGTTTCAAACAGAGTAAAACTAATATTATCCTAACTAATATTATAAATGCGAATATGAGTTTCTTTGTTTGTTTGTTACGCTTTCACGCCTCAATTACTTAATCGATCATCATGAAATTTTCAAGAAATATTTTTGACATATTAGAAAATGTTATGGGCTATAAAATGTAATTTATCTGTTGAAACTTAAGCTATATAATAGGTTTTATAGCTGAAAATGATTGTCGTTGTATAAAAACTATATGTTGAAAGTTTCATAACGATAAGTTAAACGATGTAAAAGTTTGTCTGCGCGCAGGTGCGTGACTTAAACCAAAGATTTTATAGCCTATAACCTTTTCTAATATATCAAAAATATTTCTTGAAAATTTCATGACGATCGGTTACGTAATTAAGGCGCGAAAGCGTAACATTTATTAATTAAGCGTTTATTAAATTTCATTTGTTTAATTTAATGTATTATTTAAAATCCTTCAGGATTTCCGGCTTTTGGCTCTTCTTTCACAAACATTTTTCAGTTATTAGGAAATGCACGTAACAGTTTTACTAAATTTCATGACGATACACATATTTTTAAAATTCATGTGGAGTTTGAAACTTATTTAAAGACAGTTTGATTTTTTACAGTTTTATTTTTCGCTTTCGAACTGCCTCGCAAACGTAAATCTAACATGTCTAGGAATTCATCTCGGGCCTGGGCAGCAAAAGTTGCTCGATCCCAAGAATCGTCCATACATGCACAATTAAGAAGACAAGAACAAGCAAGGCGACAAGCTGTTTTGAGAACTAATGAAACAACTTCTCAAAGATTAGAGGTCCAAAATTCACGTCACACTTTTATGAGAGCAGCTGAGAAGCCTGTCCAAACACAACTCCGCTTGACAGAACAACTTGAACGACAAGTTGCTTTAAGAGCTGCTGAAACGCCTCTTCAAACACAAATTCGTTTAGAAGAACAAGCTGAACGCCTTTTTCAAGTTTTTATTTTTTAATAAAGCAAAGATGTTTTTTTTTACCTTCCATGGAATGTGCGCCATCGGTGCAGACACTGACTAAATTACTAACATTTAATTGTAATCAATGGCATATTTCTTTGAAATTTTCTAAAATGTCAATTTCGCGAGTTCTACTTAATGTACCTAGCGCAAGACGTTCCTCGTAACACTGAAAATCTTTATTTATAGCATGAATAAAATATGAAACCTGCACCAAGTCAGTTTTTTCAATGCTTCCATCTAAACCAATTGAAAAATAAACATCTTCATTTTATATAATTGTATGAAGTTGCTAATTCGTGCTGCCGAACATTTCCTGCTCGTGCTGCCGATCTGTTATAGTTCTTCTTGAAAGAGGCAATTGTTTGTATTTATAAAATTTTTCAGGATCTAACATGCCTACTGCTTCAACAATACATTCTTTAATTATTTCTAAATCAGTAAATGGTTTACCTATTTTTCCAAGTATATGTGCTATTTTGTAATTAACAGCAACTGCAGTAGTATTTTTCGTTGCAAAAACATTAGAGGACGCCTGTTGATTATGCTCTTCATTTTTCAGTTTTTGAACTGCAGCTTGTCGAGATCCACGTTCTAAATTGAAATATTTATGTCCTTTATGAGTTAAATGATCTTTATTTGCATTTGCTTATTTCAAAGTTGTCAAAACTGTATTACACAATAAATAAGCCATTTTATCGTTCGCAGACGTAAAGTAATACTCTGACTCTACATTAAGTGTTCTGATTCCTTCATTTAATTTTCTTCTCTTACAATTTGACATGATGGAGAAAAACGAATATTAAATAGTATCTCTAAGAAAGCGTATGCCTCCTAAAAATACAGTAAAACCGTGTATTGATAAAACTTCAGAATAAGTAAAACAATAACTAAATGTTCCCAATGGCCGTTAGCAATAAAACCGTGTATAGATAAAACCTCAGAATAAGTAAAACAATAACTAAATGTTCACAATGGCCGTTAGCAATACGAGACGAGACTGTTACAAGCACACGCAGATAACTAATAAATCACCAACTCCGCAACATACAGGACAACGCTGAGGGGTTCCAGGCAGAGGTAGAAAAGAAAGTATTGTCTGTTTCTCAGAACAGCCATCGTCACGGTGTCTGGTGGGTAGCGGTTAGCATAGCAAGAGGATTAGTGTTTTTCAAGTAGGGGATGAAATAAGGCCAAAAATAAGAACAAAAAAGAAGAATTTCTATTGCTGGAAGGTGGCAAACTGAAAAGTGTCCATAATCGCAATAATTTCAGACTATGAAAGACTGTTAGAACTACAACACTGCAGCATTCTAATTAATGTTATGGTCAATAGATGGCAGCATGTTATTTAATTCTATTAATTTTTAAATTGCCGTAATCTATAGAATTAAATTGTCGTAATCTATATAATTAAATATTAATACAAGAGCTAGAGGGCGCACAAGAAACTTACGAAGGCTTCACGTTCTCCCAACTTTGGCCTAGACTATGTGGCTGCGTGCTAAGGTGGGCAACTTCAAAAAGTAAATGTTGCTCCGTCTGAATAATCTTCTTAGAGATTAATAATTTCCCATTTAAACTGTAATCCTTTATGCTTATGGATGTCTTTGGAATTTGAAATTTTTTTGACTATTTTCATAAGACTGAATGATCTGAAACTGTTTAGACTTACACAGTGCTTATCAATGATCTGAAGAAAAGTAGCTTTACAAATATACCAACCAAGAGAGTCAGTTTTCGGCTTAATACATCTGATGTTTTCTTACTTGTGACACATACAACTGTGCCAGTTCCAAACTGAAAGTATTCAGCTTTGTGGATAAGCATTCTAAAAATTCAAATTGCAGCTGTCATAAGAAACAATTATGATTTGGCAGAGTAAGGATTATATTGTTACGGATTTCGATTTAGCTATTTATTTAGATTTGAAAATAAATTTTTTTTTATTTCCTCGTGCAATGCAGCACGAGACCTATTTGAAAGGAAAGCTACGCCGGAAAAGTAAAAATACAAGAGCGCGTGCATTTACTATTTAATAATTAGATAGCTCATAATTGTACTGTTTTGCTATCCACAAAAATCGCGAAAATAGATTTTACGAGAATATTTTCGTGATGATTAAAACTCTTATAAACGCCGATTTAAAACATCTCAGCTCAGTTGTTTTAAGCGAACTGGTATTGCTTACGTAATGCTGTTATTGATAGTAACAAATTCGCTGTGAGACCGAATTAGTTTCTGTGTATTTTGAATGAGTTCTGTTTATATTCTAATAGTTTAAAAATATAACTGCTGTGAGATATTGTGGTATTATAAGAATATCTCTGAGGAAATATTTCAGCATTTCGTTTTATTTCTTGTGAAAAGAATAAATTTTATTAACTTTTTAACGGCTTGTGCATTCAGTCCATTGCGAACCCGTACGCACGCAACAATATGCAGTTAACAGGCAGATCAAGCCAGCACATATTTATTTTCTTGATCAAGAAGATTTGTTACGGTAACCTTTGTTTTGTTGAATAAATTTTCTCACATGCAACTTGATTGATAGAGTATAAATGGAATCCTCCCAATATCAGAATTTCTATGAAAGAAAACCGTAGGCTGTTTATAAGACGAATTCATCAAAGCTGTATGCAAGTAAAGCGTCGACACTTCAATGGGAGAAATTGCGCTTCGTAACGACTGCAGCACTCGTAGCGGTGGCGATGTGGAAACACAATCAGTAAAACTGCGCATGCTCCTTTTCTTTTCAGTCATTGGTTGTTTTGATTTGGTTGTTTGTTTAATTCTACCGAAATCTTGTTAGCTTCTAACGTGCTTTGGTTGTGTTATTTATAACTTATTAATTTTGTACTTTTTAATTACAAAAGGCTCTTTTCAGAACCAATTTTTTTCCTAATTTTCTCTAATGGCGTATCGATACTGCGGATTAAGGATTGCAAGAGTAAGATTTCGTCGAAATCTGATGGAATACATTTCTACACGTTTCCTTGAGACGATGCGTACTTAAGGAAGTAATAAAGAAGAGTTTTAGGATATGTATTGTTTAAATTAAAGGTAAAAAAAAATCTGATAATTAAAAGAATTATCCCCTTATATTTTATAATAACGCAGGTACAAGTTTTAAATAATATTTTAAAAAATCTTTTTTTTTATTCCCTTTCAGAAATATTCAGAGAAAGTTATGTACTATTTAATGTATTTCACTATTAAAATAAAAAGAGCGCTAATTTGAAATGACCGAATTGAGCATTAATTACAAATTGACTTAGATTTTTTCATTTAAAAGATGCCTCAGATGCTAAAAAAATCATGTCATAGTTGAGAAAGTATTTTAGGTAGAAGCTCTGTAAGTGGAGAAGAAATAATGCATAATTTTAATGTTAATAACAATGAACTTTGCTTAAAAACGTATTCTTTTCGTACACTTAGGACTCTGAAATACTGTACAAATAGAAAATATATATATATATAATATAAATATAATATATATATTATTAATATAATTACGACGCAATTGCAAAATATTTACATCCAATCGTGTCCAAACCCATTGCGGCCTCTCCATCTTACTTCCGACCTCCATGACGTCACTGCAGGGGAGGGGAGGAGGGGAAGAGATTTAGTTTACATCGCCACCACTGCAGTGGAATGGCGCTGCAATTCGGCGTCATCTTATAGTATGGGAGTGCCGACGCTTTAGTTACATACAGCTTTGGAATTCATTACCACATAACAAGTATTGGGTAAATGATAAATTTCGGGTTTGATAATGTTTCGCAGCATTCAACTTTGAAATTATTTTACACTTTCCACGTCTTTGGGACGAATTTCAAAATTCTTAGCTACACATAGCTGCAGATGTTTAGAATTGTCATTCATCATGGATTGATTGGAAACAACAACTCTGAAAAATTGCTACAATTAAATTGCTGATAAGGAGTGTAGAAAATCGAAAGTTACGTTGATTGAATAAAGAGTTCTAGTTTAGTTATCTTTATCGCTGCATAAAAATTTTAAAGATTTGGCTGTTTATTTGATTTAGAAATAGAAGACGAATAGAATAGAAGAAGAATATCGATATGGACATTCATTTCTTCACTGGGATAAAGATCCTTAACTTAAAAGTTTCAATAGTTCCAATTTTAATATGAGGCTATCCATTTAGGAAAGGTATTTTGTTTGATAAGAATTAGAATTTTGAAGGATTTAATTAACATTTGCATTGCACCATAAAGTATTTCACCAGAAAGATCAGCTATTATAATTAAAATCAATGAAAAAAAATCATAATCATATTGAGCCCACATAATAATGTGTTCAAAGGCAGACTGGTTTTGGACATACTAGAAAAATATATTTAGTGATCTATCTACGAAATGAACGTCAGGATTATTTTACGGAAAAAGGCTTTGTAGAATCACATACAGATCACGTGAAGAATATTATTATTTATTCTTTCAGTATCATAATCATCACCGTTATTACTTATCTATCCGAAACGTGTTTTTCTCTATAAGTTCAAATTATAGATATTATAAGGGCGCACATATGAAATAAGGCAGAAACGAATTTTGGAAAAACCCGAATTTACTTCAAACGGGAAATAAAACTGTTTAACTGCAAACCCATGTGTACTGACTTCATTAAGCCGACACTTATATAAAATCATGCATCTGAATATCTGGACTGGAATTTAATGTAGTTAGTGGAGGGTTTAGCGAAGTCGGCTGCCAAATCTTTTGGCCCAGATTCGAATTCCGGGAAGGGCATAGCTGTTTATAAATGTCTAGTGCCTTTTGCGGCAGAGGTTACTTAAAATCAGTGGAGCCAGAAGTTCCTCTGATCCATCTCTATCGGTCAGAGGGTTTGACTAGTTTGAAAAAGCACGTAGAGGTTTTCTGAGGGGAATTGGTTCGTATTCAAATTGCATGACAGGGAAGCTGTGTAAATATGCGGGTCATTGCAAACAGAATCTAGGTATAGCCAAGTTTGCATATTTTGATTTTTATGATGAAGCAAAAATTTGTTACTGTTATTGCCTTTATTACTTACCATAATTACTGTTAACAAGCCAATGCACGTAAGGACTATCTTCTAATAGGGGTATAATTAGAAGTTATTTTCAGGAAATTGCTACATATTTCTGTAATACATAGAGAGACATTTTTAAAAGTTTTTTTTTGTTAAAAAGTCATTACATTTATTTTGTAGCAGAAAACGTGAAAAATAACCAGTGTCTACTATGGGATTCAAACTCAAAACTTTATGACTGCTAGCCGGGCGTGGTTTCAGTTACACCATGAAGGCGCGCGGAACAGAAGGGGAAAATACTTTACAGTTTCTAGAGCGACTTGGGAGGCAGGCGGGGACACAATCGCCAGTGGTGGTGACGAATTAACATTTATCACAAGCTGAAAACCTAATGTAGTTGTCCCTTCAACCATTAAGATTAAAAACTGTGTAAGAATTAAGGGGAACATTTTAATTTTATTTCAGGCTTGAGTTATTCAGTTGTTGATCAACCTCAATATTTGAGGAAATGAAGCCAGCAGCCACATTTTTGGGAAACTCAAATATTGAACATAACATCACACAGCCGGCCAACCGGTATAGTGGTTAGCGTCGCTGACTGCCGTACCGATGGGCCTGGGTTCGAATCCCGGAGAAGGCATGGCTGTTTTTAAATGTATAGTGTCGGTGCGGCATGGCGGCACTTTAAATATGCGGCTAGCCGAAAATCCTCTCGTGTGATTTGGTGGAAGGGGAGAGGGGTGGGAGACCCTCGGACCCGTTCCCCCCCCCGAGGTGCTCTACATCAAAATTGGGGCGGAACTGAGCCAAATCGCCCTGTCACCTGTTAGATGCTCAAGGCTGTTGCCAACGACAGGCTTAAATTTGCGCTCCTTGCCACGAGGAATTTCGTGGGCTTTTTTGGGCTGACACCGTCAGACAAGTGAGCATAAGTAACAACATCACACAAGTTCTTCTTATGTACTGATAAAGGTTTGCATAAACAGATTTCAATCAAGTTTTATGCATCAATTTCTTTATGAATTTTCACCTGTAGACTTTTTATGATATACATTACCAAATTGATTTTGTTCATATATTCCATTTAAATAACATTTAAATGAAATATGTGAACAAAATTAATTTATTTTTGAGGGGTACTGAGAAGATGTTCTCAAATGATGTTAGAAAATGGCAAGACTTGAATATTTTACTAATGAATTTTTTTATTATCCAAAGGCAGAGTATAATGTTTATTTCATAGGTTAGATGCGCATTTTAGCAATGCTGTTCTTTAGGAAAAAATTTGTCTAAGATATGTTTAGAATTATCTTCGAAAACCTCAGCCAAAACGTATTAATTTCTACACTATATATTTGGCTTTATTTATAATACTTAAATAGTTTTCTTGTACAGCTAGCTGTCTAAAATAGTTAACATAAAACGGAAAAAATATGCAATGTTTTTAATAAATCTAGTAGTGTAATTTCATAAAATATTTGATATTTTTATGGTTTGTTAATCAGTTACTGAAATGTTAAATATGAAGTTAAATATCTTACGCTTTATTGAATGGTAATACATTCTCACATGAAAGATAAAAGCATTTTATTTCAAATAGAGGCAAAACATTGCTATTAAATAACTAAGTTTGTAGATTAAAGTTATCTTTTATTTAGCCAAATGACAACAACATGGAAAGCTGGAGACAAAAATGTTTTATTTCTACCACTGTTGTCAATGCTCGCATTGAGATCGCCGAGTTTGTTAATAAAAATTTCATAAAGTTTATACAAAATAGGAAATAAATAAAAAATGTATTCGAAATCTAAAATTCGGACTTTGAAGGGCATATCTTCGGGGGGGGGAGGAAATATATGTGTTTGAAATTTGGTGGCTGTACGTGCCATCGTTTTTCCGAAATGCGATATACAAACGTACTTACAAACAAATTTTTCATTATTTAATAATAGAAATGAGAGAGTTTTAATTCACTTGCTCAAATAAATGCATAACTAATAACTAATCGCGGGTATAAAGGGCATTCGTTTTGGATAATATTAAAAGAATATATTGCTCTTGAACAGAAATTGAAATAAAAAAGAAAAAAAATCTCTCAAAGAGTAATATTTTTGTTAATTTGGTTTTCTTAGGACTAACGTAAACAATAAATTTTGTTGGCTGCAGGAAAATGATCTTAATTTACTCAAAATCTCTATTCATAAGAGGATGAATGCATTTTGTCATTAATAACTTCTCGCTTCAATATACTATAATATATTCAATTCTTTACATGTAAATGAAAGTTTAAAAATATTTAACTCAAAAGACAACAAAGAAAGTCTGCCGTTCAAAACTTAGAAATACGAATTTTTTTTATTTGATGATTATAAGACAGTTTGCTTGTTCACATAAAAGAAAATAATGACAATAAGTTAGGAAGTATTTCTAAATGCTCTGTTTGGAAAGTAAACTCATTAAGAACAATAAATCTAAAAATGTTTTTAAGCAACGAAAGCAAAGTTTTCAACATTATTCAATGCTTTCAGAAAAAAAAATATTCTAAAAAAGATAAAACTCTCTCGCTACAAAAGAAATCATTAAAATGATAACGAAATGTCTCGAAGCAAATAGAATATATTTTAATTATGCGAATAAGCAACAGAATAAAAATCTATTAGAATTATGGAAGACTAGTGAAAGTGAAAACAAATAATGCATTTGGTTACGTGTTCTTTTTTTTTTCTGTGCCTGTGTAACGCAGTAATGCATTTTAAAAGCGATAAGTATTTAAATTTTACGTACATTATGCTAAGGAAAAACTGTTTTTGAATGAAAAAATATTTTAAAGAAACGACTGCTATAGCTTAAAATCCAATAAACGGTTTTCATGCTTATATTAAAAATTCGAATTGACTACTACTTAAATTCATTTTGTAATTCCACTTTAATATTTCTTTAGCGTTTCATCTAGGAACGTTTATTTGAAAGAGAAAGCATCTATTTATAAACTGATGCTTTGCAATTCTATAAATATTTTGGATTAATTTATTTAAGTGATTAACGATTCTGCTCTGCTAGATAATTGTAGCGGATTATATTTGTTTAATTAATGTGAAATTTATGTTTATGGGAATGTGTATTTGAAGAAACGTGGATAAGTGGTCATAATTTTTCTTCCAGATTTATATATGAATAGAATAATTTGCGTAATACATGTGTAAAATATTCAAACGCATTTTTCCGATCAAGGGCAACCAAAAACTCGAAACTATGCATTATAATACAATTGTAAAAACAATTTCATTAAAACACAGAAAAAAAATTCGCGGCCATCAACTTTTAAAAAACTGAGTAAATTCCGAAATGGGTATTAATGGCAAGTTATAATGTTGAAAGTAATATATCACTTTTAATTCGGGTGCCACTGCAGTCAAAAGGGTTTTTACTTCCTTTTGCGAAGTAAAGGAAATATTGTAATCACGCAAATTGAGGATATCATATTTTAACGGAAATATCCAGTTTGACCTTTCTCGAATCCATCTCAACGTTTTCTTTTGTGTGACGTCTGTACATACGCACAGAATAAGGAACTATTTCATATTTCTTATATATATATATATTCCGGATTTATTTAGAATTGTATATTTTCGCGTGCAACGCAGACGATTTTTGAAGAGAAAGCTACGTCGGAAAAGTAAAAATACAAGAGCGCGTGCATTTAAGATTTAATAAATAAATATCTCGTAATTGCTGTTGCCCTACAGAAAAATCGAGAAAATAGATTTTACCAGAATGCTCTCGTGAATAATTAAAAAGCTTATAAAAGCCGAATTATAACACCTCAGCTCAGTTGCTGTTGTTTGAAGCCACAGGTTCTCAACCTTTTTTGAACTGGTGCCCCTTTTTCTAGTGAATATTTCCATACCGCCCCTTCCACTCCAGAGAAATAAGAGCGTACATAATGCATGGTGAAAACAAGAATTAAATAAAAAAATTACTAATAGATAGAATATTGTTGGAATTGAAATGTTACTGAATTTCTTCTTTATTTAAAAAAGAGGAATGAAAGTTTTAACTTACCTGTTATAAGGACAGGCAGAGGTTTTGATGATACGAAGTAATCCATAATAAACTATTGCTTTCTAAATAAATAAATTGACAATTTCAGAGAACAATCAAAACGCATACTTTATAAGGTTTCCCCTTCAATCTCTTAATCTTCTTACTGAGCATAAGCTGTGAAACCCTATGTGGAGGACAGTGAGCAAATCTAGGCTATGTCCTTTAGTGTTGAAGAACTACAAAGTCAAAAGGAGGGTTTAAAGGACCCTTTAATTCAGATAATTACAACTCTCCAACTTGAGAGTAAGCCACTACTTGGGCTGAACTAAAATAATATGAAATAAAGTGTGTTAATAATTCAAATTACCTAACTTAAGTAGGACGGCGAGGGAAGCCTAACTCTTAGTGAATTGCAATAAATGCGAATTTCACTAGCAAGCACTAGTAATTGCAATTGCCTATGAAGGCGAACTTTCAGTAGACAGAGGAAATCCTTGCGCGCACAGCCTTACGGCGATAAATCCAAGACTCTGATTTTTCCTCCTCGTTAACTCCTGCCTTTTAAACTGCTATAAGATATATGCGATTTGCATAAATATCTCGCTCGCGCTAAATTCGGGCAGCAACTGAAACTTTGAGATATCGATAGGAAAGTTCCAACTAAAAATAATTTGGTTAATTAAAATAATGAATGCTACAACTTAATTATTGGGTTGGCAACTAAGTAACTGCGGATTTCACTCATAGATGGCTTCAGTTGAATTTTTAGGTTTGCAGACATAGTACAAATGTAAAACACATTTTGTTATTTGATAGTTGGCAATTCAGCTGTGAATCAGTAAAAAAAGTTTTTTGGTCGGTTGCGTAGTTTTCGTTTGGCGTTCGTTGAAAAATGGAAAATCAAAAGGAACATTTTCGTCATATTTTGCTATTTTATTTCCGCAAAAGGAAAAAACGCATCGTAAGCTCATAAAAAGTTATGTGCTGTTTTTGGTGATGAAGCCTTAAAAGAGCGGCAGTGTCAAAATTGGTTTGCCAAATTTCATTCTGGTGATTTTTCACTCAAAGATGAAAAACGCTCTGGTCGTCCAGTTGAAGTTGATGACGACCTAATCAAAGCAGTAATCGATTCGGATCCTAACAGTACAACACGTGGGATTGCAGAGAAGCTTCATGTATCACATACATGCATTGCAAATCACTTAAACCAACTTGGCTATGTTCAAAAACTCGATACATGTGTTCCTCATGAACTGAAAGAAACTCATTTAACGCAACGCATTAACAGCTGCGATTTGCTAAAGAAACGTAATGAAAATGATCCATTTTTAAAACGACCGATAACTGGCAATGAAACATGGGTTCTTTACAACAATATCAAGCAGAAAAGATCATGGAGCAGGCCAGGTGAACCAACTCAAACAACATCAAAAGCTGATATTCATCAAAAGAAGGTTTTGTTATGAGTTTGGTGGGATTACAAAGGAATTGTCTACTTTGAACTCTTACCACCCAACCGAACGATTAATTCTGTTGTCTACATTGAACAACTAACGAAATTAAACAATGCAGTTGAAGAAAAGCAGCCCGAATTGACAAATCGAAAAGGTGTTGTATTCCATCATGACAATGCAAGGCCACACACATCTTTGGTCACTCGGCAAAAATTATTGGAGCTCGGTTGGGATGTTTTGCCACATCCACCATATAGTCCTGACCTTGCACCATCTGATTACTTTTTGTTTCGATCTTTACAAAACTCCTTGAATGGTAAAAATTTCAATAATGATGATGATGTCAAATCGTACCTGATTCAGTTTTTTGCTAATAAAAACCAGAAGTTTTATGAACATGGGATTATGACGCTGCCTGAAAGATGGCAAAAGGTCATTGATCAAAATGAGCAGTACATTACAGAATAAAGGTATTTAGTTCCATGAAAAAATTGTCTTTGATTTTCTAAAAACAATCCGCAATTACTTAGTTGCCAACCCAATGCATTAAAACGCAATTTTATTAAAATTAAAAGACATCGAATTTCTAACTTAATTAATGAGAATGCTGAATTTGATGCATTTTAAGGAGCTTGTTAATATCAGGCTCGATTTTACTTGAAAACAATCGTAAGTCGCCGCGCTCAGTAACATGGAGCCGATTTCTCGTTTTCGTTACCAATGTTGCTACAGCACTAAATCTCCGTTCTGATAGATATGAAGATGGGAATGCTATCAAAAATTGTTGAACTATCGACCATAATTCTGAATACTGCTGCGAAATCGACTTCTGCAGCCAAATTTCTTGGTAGCCATTCTTGAATTTAATTTTTAATTCCTCATTTTTCGTCAGTTCTATTAGTTCTTCTCCTAACTGAGATGATCCTGCTGTGTTGACATTGGAAAAAGGATCCAAAACCCAGTCTGGTATGTCCATGTTTAAAATGACCTGGAATCGTTCCTTGAAGTCATTGTAGAGGTTTTCCAAGTGTTGATAGTAGACAAGCAAGTCACGCTATTTTTAGTCTTAATCAAACCTAAATCGTCGCCTTGAAGTTGAAGATTGACATCATTAAACAATTTATAGAGGTCTGTTAGGTACGCAATATCGTTCTTTGATGCGATGAGATTGTCGCGCAATTCCGCGTCTTTGTTTCGTAGGAACTCTATCACAGATTCAAACAGATTGTAAATTCGAGTCAAACAAGTACCTTTTGAAAGCCAGTGCACCTCTGTGTGAAGCAGTTGGTTGAAATCTTCATTATTTGCAATGCTAAGCTGACTAAATAATCTGTCATTCAACTAGTTGCTCCTGATTTTATTAACTGCTCTTATAACATATTGCAGTGATGAGTGGAGGCGTTCGCTCAAATTTTTCGCAACCAAATGCTGTCGATGAATAACGCAATGGAACTTTCTTTTTAAGCACGCTATGAAGCTTTTGTGACGCCCTGTCATAGCCGGTGCGCCCTCAGTAGCAACTGACAAAATATTATTAAAAGGCATTTCCTTTTCGTCAAAAAACTTTACCAGTGTATCAAATATGTTTTCTCCTTTTGTATCTGTTTCCAAATTGGTAGCAAACAACATTTCTTGACACATTTTTTTGTCTTTGATAAACCTCACGTATGGCAATAACAATGCTTCATTGGTTGGTAAAGTGGACTTATCCAGCTGAATTGAAAATTGGTAGGTCTGCAGATAATTGCACAATGATTCTTCAGTGTTTTCAGCCATCTCATCAATTCGTCTTTGCACAGAATTATTGCTCAAAGAAATTTTTCGGATAGTATCTGTAGCTGGTTTATGGAGCACGGTGGTTATTACTTCTTTAACTGCTTGTAAAATTAAATCTTCTCCAATAGTATGTGGCTTGCCTGTTTTAGCAATCAACAATGAGGTATTGTACGAAGCTCGAAGTCCGTCATAGTCTTGTTTAGAAGCTGATGAAAAAATTTTATATAGTTGGCTGATTTTCAAACTTCTTTTTTATGTCTAGAAAATAGGTTATATCATTGTCTTTCTTATCCGGATGCATTTTATTAAGATGATCTTGAAGCCTAGAACGTTTCATCACTTCATTCGAAAATGGTTTTTGACAAATAAGGCACATTGGCAATGATGGATTTGTGGGATTTTCGATAAATACGTATTTTACATAATCCACACTATACTGCTGCCTCTTCGTTTTTGCTTCCGACATGGGTTCTTCTTCACTTATGCTTGATTCAAGTTAAGGGAGCTGCAAGGGATACTGCCGGTTAAATAATATAAGTAGCAATATATTAAGCCACACAAACGCTGTTTTCATCGTATGCAGTACGTGTTGCAATGAAGGATAGCGAGAGTGAGAACGAGTCAACAGTTTTCTGCGAGAGAGAAATGGGATTGCTTCAGGGTTGCCGCGAGGAGTGTATGTCGCCAAATTGGCAAGACAGGTTGCTAGTTTTGGCGCTTGCAGCCACAGAGTCGTATATACTAGAGACATGGCATTGAAGTGAAATCAGTTTCGGAAGGTCACATGATCGAAATAATCGATCTTTTTTTCTCTTCACTGGAATCGCGAAGTGTAACTCAGCCGAAAATGATAGTTTTCTCTTTAAAAAAATATATATATTTATATATATATATAAGTAAAATTAATTAACGTGAGTAGGTCGCAGGATTTACATTAAATTTTCCATATTGCAATATTTTCATATATCTTCAATAATTTTTAAAACAATTGTATTTTGTTTACGTAACTACAAATATTATTGTGAATCACCACATATAAACTTTATTTCTGCAATTTTAATAAAAATAGAGTTCATTTATGTAATCTGAATCGAATTTATTCCCAAAATAATATAAACTCCTCATAAGGGGGGAAAATTTAATAGATTTATGGATGTAAATTTTATTGAGATTTTCTTAATAGTAAAATAAATATCAAGGGCAGAATATTTTGTAAAAATCTATACCGCTACTATCGCAACAGCTATATAAATTTTCAGAAGGCAAATATCCATAGTCATTTCTCTTCACTCCATTCACTAATAAAAACTGGATATCACAATTTTGCCAAAACAGGGAAATGAATTAAAAATTCATTAAATGTTAGAACATTTGCATATAAAGATAAACTTACATGCATGTTAGGGTATAAATAAATCTTTCAAGAAAATTTCAAAAAATTAAATTCTAACTACATTCATGAAAAGGACAGCCTTCTATTTGTGCCAGCTCCAATTTTATGTTGTATCATTTTTTCCAAACTACCCAAGAGATAAGTGATCAGGCTCGTTTTTTTTTAAAGTGGTTTCCCCAAATTACAGGCCTATTCCACAATCAAAAATAGATTCATAAACTTGGAGCTACTTGGAGCTATATCATATGCACGCATGTGACATATTACACATAATCTATGCAGAAGCAAAGCATAAATAAAAATAAACAGTTGTGACTTATTAACTGAAATTAATTGGTAAATTTTTAAACTTTTTTATATGAACATTTTATATTAATCTTATCATTTTTATGTTTTGATTAATTATTTAACATTATTTTACAAGTTATCAAACAGATATTTTCTAACGGAGTTTGTAAAGTCATTCCACAAGCGCAAGAATCTGTTAAATTAAAGTTAATTCGACCTAATTATATGCACAATAACTTATATAAAATACCTAATTGCTTTTCTGATATAAGAAATGTATCTTCTACGTTTTTAAGAATTTCACCAAATAAGAAATGCACAATTGAAGATGTTAAAGCAACTTCAGATGGTAAAGTTAATTTTCCCCTATCTGATTCTTTAAGAAAGCCAAAAATATCATCTGTTATATCTACTGAATGAATACTTTGCAACCAGTCCTGGAAAATATTGCATTTTACCACCCTTAATTCTTTCATGGAAGCATTACCTGAAACATAAACCAGCACCGGTAAAATATCAGAAGAAACATTTTTTATAGAAAAATCGTTAATTAAATTTGAATAATCGTCGATATCCACAAATGTAAAGATAGAATCCTTATCATAGTCTGGTAAAAGTGACGTTAAAGGGACATTCATATTTGATGATGAAATTATAATATTATTTTTAAAACGAAGCTTCTTCTCACTTTCTAATAACTGTAGGTAATGTATGTAATAATTTGAACTTGACATTTGCCGGTACATTCCAAAACGTGATTCAAGAGCATCAGTTTGAAATTTTCCTAACAATATGTATTCAGTCTCATACTTTTGAAACAAATATGGAATCAATTGAACGAAGGCATCTGTAGCTGTTATTAACGCCTGAAATGTTTGTGGTGATTAAGTTTCTTTTATTGGGACAGACTGTTTCCATATCTTCAGCCACAACACCAGTTTCTTTAAGAAATTAATCTGTTCAACTTTCTGAGAGTTAATAGCAGCACGAAATTTATCACTAAAGCTCTTAATTTCAAAATTGCTTTTACAGTTTATAATTTTCCACCATGTTATAAATACTGAAATAAAATCAAAAGTTTCATCTGAGTTCACAAAAACATCAGCATGATCCTTTGAAATACACTGGTGTGCAAAAATTAAGGACGAGACGGTTTTTTTCAATATAACTTTGTACAAAAAGTTTCAAATCAACATATTTAATACCGTAAGATCCCCAATACGTAAGGACATGAGTAATGTAAGCAACACTTACTAAAAGAGAAATCAGAGGGATAAAAAGAAACTTTATTGAAAAAGCAGCATGGAGCGCAATGCGACTGAAGGCCCAAACATCCCTGTGATGGGTGTCCAGCAAGAAACATCCAGTCTTTAATAGGGGATATGATCTCCCCTGACTGCTAGGCAGGTTTCACATCATTGGTGCATGCTGGATATGTGGTTGTTAATGAGCTGTTGAGACACTGCTGCTCGTTCCTCTTGTAGCACCAATCGCAGTTTCGGAATCGTTACTGGCCATAAGTTACGTGCTGCCACGGGTCTCCCTAGTAAATTCCGTACATGCTTGACGGGATTTAGATCCAGAGAGCTTGCCGACCAATCCATGTGTTCAATATCTTCTCTCTCCAACAGCTCTTCGACAGTAACTGTGCGATGAGGTGGAGCGTTGTCGACCATGAAGAGGAACTGAGAACCCACAGCCCTTGTGAAAAGACGCATGTAAGGAAGAAGAACCTCGTTACAATAGTAGTCCCAGGTGACGAACCTCCTTGGGAGATATGAAGGTCGGTCCGGCTACCAAGTATTATGTCTGCTCGAACGAGAACTCCGCGACCTCCAAAACAGTTCCTTTTGATGATGTTGAAGGGGTTATTGCGTGTTCCCCGCTCTGTCCAGATGTGTATGTGTCTAGAATCGCAACACACACTAAATCTGCTCTCATCTGTAAAGAGAACTCGTCCCCATTCATTGTCTCTCCAATTCCGGTGTTCTCGGCACCACAGAGAACGCCTTCTCCAATGGGCAGGCATTAGAGGTACACACCTTACTGGGCGTCGTGCAAAAAGACCACCACCGTGCAGACTTCCGGCCATGGTAAAACGCGATATCGGTAGTCCAGTCGCCTGTGTCGTGTGTCTAGCGATTTCTCCCGCTGTCTGCCGCCTGTTTCTTCTGCCCTATAAGGCAATATACCGGTCATCTGCGGGTGTGGTTCCTCGTGGATGACCACTACTAAACCCCGGATAGCTCTTCCTGTAGTTTGAAATTGTCTCCAAAGTCGTGAAACGATGCTGTGAGCAATTACGAACTCTGCAGCCCCACTTGTCACAGTACGGCTTTCCTCCAACTTCCCAATGATTTGACCTCGGGTAAAAGCATCCAGATGTCGTCTAACAGATTGATTATTAGCCATTTCTCGCTGAGGCAGCAACTCGGTGTGATTTTAACTGCTATACGGCGTGCAATCTCTTTGCCAGAGATACTGATCTTACACCGACAACATGCTTTATACTACTCAGACACTCCCCCATTACGTCTACCTGCATATCTGCGCATGTGCTACCGCACATCATCTTACCTTATCTCCTGCTTGGTCTTTCTGTCCGCTCTGCCTCTTCGTTCAGCTGAGATACTAATTTTTCGAGTTCGTCCTTAATTTTTGCACACCAGTGTACATTTTAATGCTGTTATGTGTTTTTCATTTAAGATTTGAATTGTTGAAGGATAAAGAGCTTTACTTGTGAGTAAATGGCCATATTTAACAACAGAAGATTTCTCTATATATTACATGATTTCCAAATGTTTAAAGTTAGCTTTCTTTAAAATATCGTTATTTTCTAGATCAGGAAATTTAATTACTTTTTTGTTGCACCAATTATTGCGTACTGACTTTAACATATGAAGTGTGTCAAAAAGAAAGAAAAGAAGCCTCGAATCATCTAAAGGGTGCTTAATATACGACTGTAAAATTTTATTAGGGGTCATTATTTCAAATGCACGTTTATTCACAGCCTTATTATTAGAAATCAAACAAACAACTTTAAATCCTATATTTTCTAATGCTATTAAAATCTGCTGAATCATACCTTCTAAATCATTAGCTTGCAATCCATTAACTGGAACAGTACTACCTACATCTTTATATGAAGAAAAAACTGATGTTATGAAAAACCTGAGCTGTTTTGGCTGCAAGTGCTGGTTTATCATGAGAACCTCCATAAATAGAAGCCCCTTCAAAGTTGAACATAGGCTGAATGTAAATTTCATCTAATAAAATATTTACTATAAGTTCTTGTTCATTAAGAAAACATTTTTTTCTTCTCCAAATAATTAATGCTGCCAGCCAAACTTAATTTTGATAATGACTAACTACTCATAATATTGCGTAAGACTCGAGTACTTGGAATACATAAATAGTCGCAGTTTAGTAAAGCATTGTATGCAACGGAAGATTGTAAAAATAATGTTGAAGCTAAAATTAAAGTTCTGTTACTGTAATGCCTATTTTTTTATACTCTTAATAATTCTAATTGCTCTATTACAAAAGAAATATGTTCATAATTATCTGAATTACAATCAATAGAATTTAGTAATGTAATTACAGATTCTAACACAGATGGAAATGGTGTATTATCAACAAAAGTTTCAACATTGCTTTTAACCATCTAATACTGAAATTCTATCAAGAGTGGGTAATTTTGAAAATTTCTTCTTACTTACTTTTTGATTTTCAATGTACACTTCAAAATTCATACCAATACTTATAATGATGCATGCCAAAACTTTTGGGCAATTTTCATGAGTTGTATATAAACATAAGAGAACTATATCATAATCATCATCATCTAAGCAAAAACATTTATTTTTAAATTTACAAATGTTTTCCCGAAAGTAATTAACCACATCTTGAGGTTTTCTAAATCAGCTTTCTGCTGAAGTAAACTTTCCTGAATAGCTTTCTTATAATTTACTTATTCTATACCAACAATTTATTTGTACATAAATATGAGGGAGCATTTTCAAATATACATGGCACAGCGCCTTAAATGAGTCCAGGGATTTTTCTGCCATATCCTTTATATTTATTTTTATACAGTATACAGTAGATTATACAGTTCTTTCTTATTATCTGGGATTCATCAAAATATTTTATACAGACTACGGGGTATTTTAATTTGCTTAAATCTCGCGGAATTTTCCTTACCCACTCAGCTATTGTTTTAGGTGACTTAGGTAAACAGTAAGTAGTGACATTCTCATTTTTGTCGTAATTGGATTTGCAACCAAATACACTGCAGTGTCGAGGCATTCTGTATTGAAATGTGTTATTAGAAAGAAATAATCAAAATAAAGAATTCCTAATGTACTGCACGAAATCAATATTCAAAACAGTACTATGCAAAATGTTCAAAGTAGAGTAAATGCATTCAAGGTTAAAACGAAACTTTAGGATAGACTTGAGAACAGCTACAAATATTCCCAAATAAATCTAAAAATTAAACAAATATAAAGCTAAAATAGATAAAACTATTACTTACCATTACATAAAATTTACGTTATTTAAAATCACTCAAAATAGCAAAATAATCCACTTACCTAACACCATTAGCAAAATACATATCCAAAAAATTCACGATAACGGATTCACAACCACATAACGGATTCAAAACCACAAGAACACATCGACCATCTGGATCACCTGACTTCCGCACTTCAAGGCCATTATAGAGTCGGCTGTGACTAGAGAGGTATCTCTTTCTCTCAACAGTGAAGTCACATATCGAAATATGTGAATTTTCGCACACGTGGTGGAAATGAATTATCAGCATGATTTTTAAGTCTTTTTTAGACTATGCAGTTAATCTTCTCACGTCCCTTCGTGCCATATCAACGCCCCCTAATTATCTCTGGATCTTTTACCGCCCCCTTGAAATCTTGAAACACCCACAAGGGGGCGTTATCGCCTACGTTGGGAACCTGTGTTTTAAGCGAACTGCTTATTTGCTTAATGCTGTTATTGATTGTAACGATTTTTGCTGTAAGATTGGATTAACTTTCTCTGTTTTGAATTGAGTTTTGTTTGATGTTTGAGATATTACGATATTGTATGACTATGTCTGAGGAAATATTTCAGCATTTTGTTTTATTTCTTGTGAAAAGAATAAATTTTATGAACTTTTTATCGACTTGTGCATTCAAAGCATTACGAACCCGTACGCACGCAACAATACACTGGTGTGCAAAAATTAAGGACGAGACGGTTTTTTCAATATAACTTTGTACAAAAGCTTTCCAAATCAACACATTTAATACCGTAAGATCCCCAATACATAAGGACATGAGTAATGTAAGCAACACTTACTAAAGGAGAAATCAGAGGGATAAAAAGAAGCTTTATTGAAAAAGTAGCATGGAGCGCAATGCGACTGAAGGCCGAAACATCCCTGTGATGGGTGTCCAGGAAGAAACATTCAGTCTTTAATAGGGGATATAATCTCCTCTGACTGCTAGGCAGGTTTCACATCATTTGTGCATGCTGGATATGTGGTTGTTAATGAGCTGTTGAGACACTGCTGCTCGTTCCTCTTGTAGCACCAATCGCAGTTTCGGAATCGTTACTGGCGTTAAGTTACGTGCTGCCACGGGTCTCCCTAGTAAGTTCCGTACATGCTTGACGGGATTTAGATCCAGAGACCTTGCCGACCAATCCATGTGTTCAATATCTTCACTCTCCAACAGCTCTTCGACAGTAACTGTGCGATGAGGTGGAGCGTTGTCGACCATGAAGAGGAACTGAGGACCCATAGCCCTTGTGAAAAGACGCATGTAAGGAAGAAGAAAGTCGTTACAATAGCAGTCCCAGGTGACGAACATCCTTGGGAGATATGAAGGTCGGTCCGGCTACCAAGCATTATGTCTGCTCGAACGAGAACTCCGCGACCTCCAAAACAGTTCCTTTTGATGATGTGGAAGGGGTTATTGCGTGTTCCCCGCTCGGTCCAGATGTGTATGTGTCTAGAATCGCAACTCACACTAAATCTGCTCTCATCTGTAAAGAGTACTCGTCCCCATTAATTGTCTCTTCAATTCCGGTGTTCCCGGAACCACAGAGAACGCCTTCTCCGACGGGCAGGCGTTAGAGGCACACACCGTACAGGGCGTCGTGCAAACAGACCACCACCGTGCAGTCTTCTGGCCTTTAGGATCGTTAGAACGATCCTAAAGGCCAGAGATCGTTAGAAAAACGTCTTGACAACTGCCTAAGACCAGAAGACCACTCTCAGGATAAACTC
>KK120368.1:0-37599 GCA_000611955.2 Stegodyphus mimosarum
CTGCTTCCGGGCTTGCACCGCGCACCGCCTCCTGGCCGTGAACCCCCCGTTTCACACTACTCTAAGCTATGTTGGTTGAGAGTAATCTGCGCTGAGGAAGATGTTATTGTTTGGATTGGAAATTTGCTTCCGTAATAACATTAGGTAACTAACTGTCTTTAGGAAGTACAGTCTTATTTTTGCTTTGTCTTTAAGCGCCCCGCTACTTTATTTGATTTTCGCTGGCCTCTGTTCATTCAACAGTTTGTCTGATGTGAATTGTTACTACCTAAGTTATAAATTATTTCTAATGCGAGATATGGCATTTTCAATGAAAATACTTACGTTTTAGCTTGCTAATACTTTACCAAAATGATACTGATGCGTGAAAACTATTCATCTTATTCCATTTAGCATAAATTTCGAGAATCAAAAAACTGGAATCATTTTTCTTCCTCATCTTCTAAAGATATTCTTTCCAAAATTGCCTATTGCTGCTGCAGTTCTTTCTTGTTGAGCTCAGTTTTATGTTCTTCTACTAACTAATTCCTCCAAGTGTTTATTGTTAACTTACGAACCCATGGTTTTATTGCCAAGATGTATAATACCAAAGGTAACAAAAAATGACGTAAGTATTAAAGCACTCAAGTTTGTGCATGCATCCCAATAATCTGGCCATTATTTCCCTCAAGCCGATTCCAAGGTGCTTGCAGTGAGGCTTTGGTAACAAGAGTTAAGAAACGGAAAAGAAAATAACAAAATGATGTTTCCAGAAGTCCCTGATTGTTAATTATGTGGAATAGGTTATCTCAAAATAGACTTTGGAAAATCAATTTTTTCCGCCTTTAACATTCCTAATTTGAGACACTGTTATTCATCATCCGGACAGACTTTTGTTCTTGAAGTGAGACGTTCGTGATCTGAGGTTCTACTACACTGAGATTCTCATATAGTTCGTACATAATTATATATGATATGATAATATGAATTTCCATTTGTTCGGCAGTATCCATCTCCGTTTGGTTTTGCCTTGCAATGATTGTTATCTCTGATTTTTTATCTTGTTTTTAGAAGTAGTATCTGCTTTACAATCTCTGAGTAAAGGTGAGATTTATTTTTCTTAGGTTAAGTACATACAGACGAAGAGGATATTTTTGTCTAAATCCAAACGCATTCCATTTGGCTTTGTGGTTATATAAATTTTTTAAGTCTCTGGGAAAATTTTATTCTTTTTAATTTTCCGACAATTAGTAACTCTGTAAGAATACCCATGAGATCCAAGAATCCTTGGTTAGATTAAACCAATCAAGAAACTAAAGATTAAATGTTTATTTCCTTATACCACCATGCGAAATCAGCTTCGCTGTTATCATAATGTAAAACAACTATAGCTATAATCATGATTCTAAATGCTTTCGATTTAAACTAAAACACAACACTAGAAATTTGCAGATGTTCTTAGTTTAAAATACACAGGATTTAAGAAACACTTTCATTTTCCCACTTGAGCAACAAGGACTCCATATGTTACAACACTGCCAGCAACAGTCAACAGCAAGCTTTTGTTAATATGAAACATCTGCCAGCCCGTCATATAAATATCAGTATTGTTGGCATTGTTTAAGAGAAATATCAAGAGCAGAAGTTCCGCTGTTGAACATTTGTTTTCTTTGATACATAAAAGAGCCATTTCTCGAATATTTTGAGCAACATTCGCTGAAGATGCGGTGACTTTTGTAGCACATAATGTAATCCAAAGTACTACACAAAAGGCTAAAATCATCATAGAAATTTCATATGTCAAAAGAACACTACTACTCACTCTGCTGTTTTCTTTCGAAAACATGGATGTACTCATAGTTTCGAACAGAGTGCTCACCGCTAAAGCGAACAGAAGAAACGCGCAACCAGAAAGTAAGTTGTCAAGATCTGCTGCTATAAATTTAAGTTCATTGTAAGTCTCGTTCATTTTGACTAGTCTGAAATATAGTTGGGAATGGTTATTTTTCATTCTCTGTGAAACACTGTGAAAGATTGTGATGATTCTTTTTCTATGCATCATTTTGCTATCATCACTCGTAGAATGCCGTACGGCACAGCGGAATTCTTTTTTATTAAGATTAAAAGATTTCAACTGTGAGCTAAAAATATCGAACAAATTTGCCAGAAACAAGTACAAGATGCAACAAAGTAAAACAGCCAGCAAGTATGTAGTATATGCCATTCCTTCATAGACTATTAAAGAGATTTTTATGATCCCGATCGTCCAATTACTCCGTATTTCTGTTTTAAAATCGTTTTCGATTACTTTTATGTACGATTTTCCGCGATCAAATGCATGAGCTCTGTGCGTTTCCACAAATGTCATAAATATTGCGGTAATTAAACATACAATAAACCCAAATATAATTCTTTTCTTCAGGGCGATTTCTTGTCTTTTGCGAGACGAAATAATTCGATATGATTCAGCAATTCTTTGTGTTGTTAAAAGTATTTGATTTCCCTTGCGAAAAAACCAAATGCGTAGCAGAGTAACTAGAAAATCAATAGTGGCAGTGCAAATTGTGAAAACTAGAGACGATGCTCGAGAGGTACTCACCCTCAGATCCACAAACATTGCATACACTAGAGCTGCATTAGTTAATATTTCAACACAACTTGCGAATTTGCGTGTTATGGGATTTTTCTTAAACGTTCCAAAATACACTGCAGTAACAACAAACATTTTGAAAAGAAGGGTGAATCCTTCCATTGGACTGTACTTGACTAAATTCCAATCAGCATGTTGCATTTTATTACTGCGAAAATATTTCATTTTTGAGGGCACTTATCTAACCAAGCATATTTATATATATAGAAAGAGAGAGAAATATACGAGCATGTATATATTTGTTAACTCTAATAAATTGCTAACTTACTAAACTATAGCTTTTTAAATTTCTTCGTTAGATTTTTGTATGCCCATCCTCTTAGAGTCCGCAATGCAGTGAAATTTCTCTCAACTGCTTAATTTCTAGATCAGTCCATACATGTGACTTAATAATGCTGATGACGCAACTAATGTGGAACGAACTTAAACCGAAACTTTTGTCTTAGTAAGCAACTTAAGGTACGCTTCCATATTCGATAACTGCGCACTTCTGCTTCTACTCTTGTTATCGCTAAGCCGCTGCTTCTCTGCTCTTTTCCTATCGCAACGGTATCAAAAATGTATATGTTTTTGAATAGGCATGAGTAGAGTGTGAAGTAGATTGTGGCTGAAAATGTGAATTGAAATGAAGATGAATATTTAATTCGCCTCGACTGCCATGTTTATTGTTCATTACCGATTCAACATTCTGCGTTCTACGCCATCAACATTGCTACGTCTTTTTTATTACATTATTACATATATATAACTATATATACAGTATTCCTATTAGTAAAAACGAATTATTTGAACTTATTATTTCGCAAGCTTTTTTCTAAATAAAAATTGCCTTTTTTAGCAGTAGATAACTGGTACAGGAATATTATAATATTACCACTAAAAACGTAATTAACTGTTTTCACTTAGCTTGAAGTTTAGTAACTAAATTACTATTTCATTCATGTTAGTTATGTTTTTCACTCGCATACTTTGCACATATATATCTGCTAAACATTAGAGTGGCGTATCATTTAGTTTTTTAAAACACTGATGTCAGTTACATGTCAAGATGTGACTCATATTATTCATGCAGGGATATTCAGCACTTAAGATGCGTACAAGTTACAAATACACTTAATCCACAGAGATGGCTGAAGATCAGTAATTTCGTGCATCAAAAATGTTTTTTCATTCAGAAATGTCCGAGTTTTCTGAAATATACTTTCAAATACCAGTCATTGAAAGAAATTGCTTCTTCTCATGCTTTTGAACCAGCACCATCTGCATCTGAAATATATTAATATCACGTGAGTATTTCTCAAGAGAATTTATACATCTTGAAAAACATTATTCAGCTGATTAATGAATTATTAATGAAATACTTTGCAAAAAGAAAAGAAAATTATGAATGACTTCCTCCTTACGTTCACTAAATGACCTTCAAATGAAAACGAGCTTTTCGATCTAAAGTTTCACTATTTAAAACACGTTTAACATTATACGGATTACTGATATTATGATTTTCCCATTTACAGAAAGTAATAAAATTACACTTGTATGTATAAACTCAGCTTTATAATAATATGAAAAAAATAATTTTCTTTTTTTTCAGACATGTAAGATACAATTAAATAACCCAATTAGAATTCCGCAAATAAAAAAAAACGCAAGTTTAGATTGTTGAAATTTTAAATAAAATTCTGAAGAGGACACACCCCTCAGGCTCCCCTCGAAGTCGATAGAATTTTATTCAAAACCTTTGCCAATCTAAAATTGCCTTTTCCACTAATTTTAAATATAAAATATGTATTCAAAACATTAAGGAATTAGGATTATTTATATAACAGGTAAAAAGCGCGAGAACTATCTACTTGGTGAGAAATCCTTCGTGGAGGACTTTTCTATGAAACTGGATTGTATTCACGTTATATAGGAGGAAAATCGCGAAACTTTCGTGTGGCCATTCTGTTTTCCTCGCATTTCAACTCAGCTAAGACTAACAATGTTCAGCAATTTTACCGCTACGCCGTTAATTTACCTTAAAGTGGTTCAGCAATTTTACCGCTACGCCGATAATTTACCTTAAAGTGGTAAAAACTTGTTTTGAAGTATTCTTCGCTGGGACCAGTACATAAATATATGAGTCTACCAGCGGCGACCGGTAAAGTCCCTGAACATTGGTAGTTCGGTCTGGATTCCAAACCCGACGAACGAGCTGGCTGCATAGATGTTTTCGTAGTTTCTCCCATGGCCAATGTCTATTTTAGCAAGTTTCCTTTAGAAAGTCCTATACGAAGGCATCCCGCCTCATAAGCTAGCCCTCGAGTGCTTTACCGTAATTTGATAAACCAAACCAAACCATGATTACATGAACATTTAGCTTTCATAAAATTATATTTTATTTGAAATAAAATTATCTTGCTATCTTCTTTTTACGTTTGTTGAAGAATATCGTAATAAAATCTATTAAAACATAAATTTTCTTATTTTGACATTAATAAAGTGAAATAAATTTTAGAATACACCAATTTCTGCAGATTTGTTGGCTAAATTTCACATGTTTAAGTTCAAACCAAATACTGTTATTTTCATTCTTTCATAGAAACATTGATAGAAATGGTATTCCATGTCACAGTCTAAAATTCTATACCTGACATTTCCATTTCAACTAAGAAGGAACGGTTTGAATTTCATAAAAAAATATCAGTTTAAAAAGCCATGAAATAAAATATGTTTTGCTACAACAGAAATTTTTATCTTTAGACTGGTATTAGAGAGGAAAAAGACTGAAAAGCAATTGAAGGTTTTATAAAATAACTTATTTTAAACATTGCATTTGGAGTGTAGCTTCATACTGAAGGAATTTATTTCCTCAAAGAAGGCATTTACGTTTTCGAAATGATCCCGCGTAAAAATGCATGACAAAATTTTAATCATTTCATTGATGTACTTTCAGAAACTGCCAATGAACAAATGCAGATTAAGTTGCCATTATACTAGTCTTGAATTCGGAAGAACTTATTTTTTACACATTGTTTTACTTTAAAATCATGCAAAGGCTAGCTGATTTAAGATAATTAATATTTTAATTTATACACTTCGAGAATTTCAGAAAGCTGCTATGAAAATATGCATTTTTCTACAAAATTACAACTAAATATACTGAAAAAACTATAATTCAGCCTTTCATATTTCTGCGTTACGCTATGTTTTATAAAGTGCTGATATTCCTTAAAACCTAGTATCTTTCATTTATTACTTTCACTTTCTGGTAAAATACCAGTTTGACATAGTGCAAGATCTCTAATTTATCGTTAAAAGGAAAATATTAACTTTGTAGTTTCCCCTTTGTATAATATAAATATAAGCCAATATTCCTCTGAAAGTCTTTCACAGAGGTCTGATGTAAATAACGTCATTTTGATACAATCAAAAAGAAAAAAAAACTACATCTTATTTAACAAATTATGAGATTTTAAAAGAATATGCTTACTTCTTAATTTGTAGCTTTATTTTGATAATATTTTAATTACAGTGTTATTAAAATTATATATTAGTAAAATTGCACATTAACAAAATACAACAAAATTGCATTCTCTGTTTATTTTAAAGTTAAACGGATGCATAGGTGATATTTCTGATTCAATACACTTACTGTCTGTCTACGAGAAGAACAGCTCCCGCCACAGTATCTGACAGGTGGCGGTCGCTATAGCAACAGGGCTAGTATATTTCAAATAGAGGCGAACCAAGGATTGCCAATTCATCTTTAAATGCGCCAGGATGGCAAATTGAAAAATAAATCTTCAAGATACCCCCTATGGAGCCTAGCAAGGCTCGTTTCTACGCAACAGACAGTTGCAGACTAACTGGCGAGAGCTTTTTATGATAGACAGACTGTAGAATACTATTCAGTTAAAATTAACTGTTTAATCCTTTCTAAAGATAATATACCACACAACCGGCAAATTGGTTAGCGACGCTGACTACCGAAGGGTCCAGGTTCGAATCCCGGAGAAGGCATGGATGTTTATAAATGTATAGTGCCCGGGCGGCACGCGGGCAATCTAAATATGCGGCGAGCTTAGTCGAGAGGTTAGTGGTAAGGGAAGAGATGTGGACCGTCGGATCCGTCCTCCAGGCTGTTTTTCTTCAAACTTTGGGGCGGAACTGTTGTACTGTCACCTGTATTATGCTCAAGACTCTTGCCAAGGACAGGCGCAATCTTGCACTCTTTGCCACAATGAATTGCGTGGTTTTGTTCTGGTGTTACTGTCAGACAAGCGAGATAAGTCACAACAACAACAGGGATAATATATAGGGAATCCCTTCATAGGGATACACACAAATATACAAACAAAACTGTTTTTTTTTTGTTGTTGTTGTTTTTTCAAGTTGGTTTCTGATTTCTAGCGTTCTCACAGGTGAAAATTTAATGTCATTGGAATGAAGTACTCTAAAAGAGCAGTTTATAACTTGGCTGTGTAATAAACCTTAACTGTATAATAATTTTTATAACTCACTTAACTATTCAAACTGTAAGGTTACATCTAATTTAAGCTTAACTTACGCATATTAAACCTCTGCATACTCCAAACGAATTACCATCTATCCTCTAACTTAGAAACCAAAAAACAGAAAGTTTACTTCTACTTAGCTTGTTTATTTCTATTTAGCTAACTAGCTAAAACTTAACATAAATCATTCGGGTATTTACATATTTTGTGGTGGTCGAATATTTCAGACGAATAAAAACTGTCGCCAAACAGCTCAGTTTAGCGCCAACAACAGATAAGCTTGGCATCATAATATATTTCTAAGATATTTTACTTTCTTTATGAAAACCCTGATCCTCATAAACCAGCTAATTCTCTGTTGTTTTTTCAACTGCATTTCAACAAAATAATTCAAATTTGGAACTTGCTTTCTGCAGAACAGCAAGCAGTGGAGTAGTTAAAAGACATAGTGCAGAACAGCGCTGTAAGAGTTGGATACGTATTAGACTGAATTTATGTGGCACAGAGTTCATAAAGAAGAAGAGAATTATGTTGCTTTTAAATTCTATTAAGGATTTTTATCCGCTGAAATGTTTGACGCTAGTTTCATAAATTTGTCTGTCAAATTGTCTCAAAGCTTGAATTCATATTTATTTAAGTTTCTTATATGCTATGTTAGTAATTTTTATCTGTTGATAAAAGAACTGAATAATGAGCAATTTGTTCCTTCAAATTTCTACTAGAGTGGTTGGTGGGATTTTTGCTTACGGCCGGCAGAAGAATGCGCAATGCAATGCCATTGCTCTTTGCGTAGTGCGTGGACTACAACAAAGTAAATATTTCAAATAAGAAATTAAATACCTATTAACCCAGCTGTTAGTTAAACGCGGACTCTGAATGCAAAAGCCAGAATTTATCGAAAGAATAGCAGCTACCCACAGGTGAAATCACAGGGCCACTGGCTGAATTAATAACTCACTGTCAGCTAAATTAGATTTTCGCTAACTGTTTAAAACCAGTTTAATTTATATTTCTAACGAAAGTGCAGAAGTAATAACAAACTGCGAACCGGAAGAAGCAGAAATAAAGAACAGATTAAATAGAAAAAATAATGTGTTCTTTAAAATTAAACCTTATAAAATGAGATTAAATGTTACAGAAGTTATATTAAAAAAATCTGCTCTTAAAAATCATGCTATTTCAATAATTCTGATTACTGAAGGAAGATTAGAGCTTTAAAAGATACAGATACGTTATTCAGGAATGCAGTTTAGTTAAACTGCCATCCAGGTGGGAAAATGTTTAGGGAATCTGACTGTCTTAATGAAGGGCCCAGGTTCGAATTCCGGAGAAGGTTTGGATGTAATTTGTCCGTTCCTTCATAGCAGCAACGACGGTCCACCTATTAAGCGCCTCCATAAGAAACAGACCAGCGCTTCCGGCTAGCAGGTGCCAGCGCCTATAAACGGCTAGAACCCACCATTTGAGAGGGGGAATTGCTTAAATTTCATCCGAATGAAAAAATTAAGTTAGGAATTTCTTAAGATCGCTAATTACTGCTACTAAAGTGAAAGAAGCTTCAGCAAACTTAAATTAATAAAAAAATGATGCAGATTTTTTCCTTTACTTAAAATCAAAAAGATTTTTAAAAATCTGAAAGCTTTCATATTTTATATTACACCCAACGGGGCATTTTTTTTAAATTTTATTTACACCCATATACATGTTTCGAGAGCATTTGGGCTAATGCCCGATTGGGCTAAAAATATTTAAAAATAGCATATCTTTAGAATTTCCAATGGGCTAGGTCACGCGCTGGAGATAAAAATATTTTATTTGAAATCGTTGAGTTTGTTAATCAAAAATCCGTTAAAGTTTTACAAAATATGAAATCGACAAATAAAACAAATCCGAAATCCAAAATTTGAGCTTTCAAGTGCCCATGTGCGGATGGAGAACTACGTTATTCAAAACTTGATGGCTCTAGGTACCGTTGTATTTTCACAATTCATACATACATTAATGCAGATTTTTCATTATTTAATTTCTTTAAATATACTATAGAGGGATAATATCTGGTGGTAACAATTTGAAAAGTGGTACTCCGTTTCTAGTGATTCAACGCAAAATACCATTTCGAGACTAATATCTCAAAAGGTACAAATAAATAAATAAATTAGAGAAAAGTTTGAAAATTAGTACAGTAATTTTTGTACTAATCCTGTAACGAGTTACATTAAAAAAGCTGTGAGTGGTATTATGATTTAATGTAATAGCTATTTTTGCTGAAAATGCAAAATGTACAGGTATAATTATGTATATGAGCATTGACCGTTTTGCTTCAGATGAAAAAATGTCTGACCATAGATTTGTATTACTTAGATTACGAAACTCTATTTTGTGGAAATAGAGAGGCGCTTACGAAAACGACTATTCTTCAGAGAGTTATTTATATAATTAATTATATAAATGAGTCTCTGTTTGTGTATTTCGGTACCTGATTCAATATCACCTTTTTATAAGATTTAAAATTTCCAATCATACAACTTATAAAACTCCCTTTCCCTCTATTTAAATATAGTTCTATAATATCTTTTATTTCGAGAGACAGCATAATACTTCACCTGTCACTTTAAAATAGTAACTTCGATGTTCTTTTCATTTGTCGGATTTGAATCGGAATTATGGAAACAACAGCTGTAGAAAAAAGGTCGACAGGTTTAATGTTTTTTCCCCCCGTATAATTTTTGTTCATCGTGTTTCGTTTCATGGCAATCACGCTACTGAAGTCTTAATTTAAACAGCTCAATTGTGTAGAAGAAACAAATTCCGTGCCGTGATGACGCCGAGAATTAAGATGATGGGTGAGGGGGGTTGGTGATGGCCTTGAAGAGCCTATTTTAAAGTAACTGGCTGCATTATTATTGGACTAGAAACTTATTTATAAATACGTTTCAGCTACGCATAAGGTGTAGCCAAAAATGCAGTACAATTTTTTCTAGTTTGAAACAGATTGCTTTTAATATCTTCCTCAATATAATATCTTGGTGGTGTAGCCATTTTTAAAACGCTTTGCAAATATGCGTCTTTGCTTTAGGACGTTATCTAGGTAGTAATAATATTTTATAAATACGTTTCTGGCTCAGTTAAACAAACATATAAATAAGCGTAAATTTCAAATAAATACCCCACTTCACTTAGTTGGATTCAAATGCTGATCTGCTTTTCTGATATTCAGTGAAGCATGCAATTGTTTATAAAATGAATTTTTATTCACTCTGTATTTTACAAATGTAAAATAATAAACCAAAATTAATTCATTTCCTTCTAAGGTAATTTTACTATTTTAGCGTAATAAAGAAATGGCTAATTTCCATTAAAAAATTTCTAAAATTTGCTCTGATTTTTCATATAGGGAGAATAATTTTGAAATGAGAACAAATATAAAATATTATCAGCGTGAGAAGTTATCAGCGTGAAAAAATTTGTTTCCTTCTTAATGATACCTATTATAACTCATGAATGCTGTATATATGAACTACTAGTGGTCATATACTACATAGGAGGAATTTGTGGCTTAGCCCATATTTAAGAATGTGTTCTATAATAATAAAGACGAGTTAATTTAATAAGTCGTACCTTCATACAGCATTCTTCAAAAAAAATATAAAATTACATGGGTACGATATACAAAATTCTGCGTTGAATAATGCCTTTATTGGTAAAGTATTTACGTTCTTAAATTTTAAGGTTTAAAATACAACACAGATGGAGGAGTATTAAAGTATCGTTAAACTTGTTAGTTCCCATGAATGAGATTATTACTCCCCATGAATGGGGAGTAACAAGTTTAACGAACTTAGTTTTAACTCTATGCTATTGGAAATCTCTTAAGTTGCACATCTATGCATTGGGTATTATCAACATCGGGAGATATAAAAATAAATATACTTCAGAAATTTCGTGGTCAATAATAACATGAATACTTAACCTTACGATTTTGCCTTTTTTGGGGGGGGAGGCACATAATTTACCGCAACTGCTGTAATTTATACATCAGAATGCCTTTCTTACTTACGATTTTTCCTAATTCTTTACTGTTGCACGTATACGAACACACTTATAAGTCATTCACTCATAACCAATTTTACAAATGTTATGGTTTACGTTATTGTTACAAACAATTATTTTACAAGAGCATTATTGATGATAATAATTAATTTTTTTTAAAGAATGAATGAACTATTCAGAAAAAAATACACAATGGATGCATATTAGTATGCTTATGTCTTGGATATATTTTAACTTTAAATAATAGTTCGTTACAATATAAAAGACTATTCTCTAAATGTTAACCAATAAACTGAGAGTACATAATATTTGCTACCAAAAGTCTTGCAATTAATTAACCAAATATTGGTTTGAAAAATCCATAAACCGGATCAAAACTGTAATAAGGAACTTTTTTTTCCTAATTCATACCTCGAATCCTTTGCAGAAATTTCATACTTTTTAGCAACATTTCTTTGGAACTATGAAGACGTTATCACTTCATTTTATTTCGATAGATTTTAATTTAGATACTAATGATTTATCCTTTTTAACCGGCATTCACACGCAAGTTCACGAAATTGTAAAAAATGAGATTACCAATGTACCAAAGTTCCAAAAAACCTTGACCGAAAAATGACATCAATAGATGAGATGGATATGTGTGTAATGTGACATTTCTACCCAATAGATTATCCATTTATGTAAAAGCCGATGTTATTCGCTATCATGCCTGTCTTTCAATTAACAAGCCGTCTCATCCTTTTTTCTTAAAATCAATAAGCTGTTTTTGTGGGCTAATATTTTTTAATGCAAGTTTGTAAGAAACCATTAATCAGAAACTCTTAAAGAACATACATTAACTTAAAAGCTGTTTTATTTATGTAGAACCAGTGAATGTGAGAACTGTCATTTCACAATGTTTTGAAAATAATCTTTAGATATAAAACAATAAGAAAGTGCTTTTTTTGGGGGGGGAGGAGGGAAGATTGGTAAGGTATAAAGTTTCTTCTAAGAAATAAGTTTTTACCTTTAAAGAAAATTATTGATAATAGCTTCTTTTTTTACATCCTATAGAATAATCTGATTATTTTTTAATATAAAGCCTGGTGTTAGCGGTTCCTGCAGAGAGATTTCCAGGACAAATAGCAGAATGAAAGAGGAAGCTTGAAATGTTTTTGCAGCTCCAAAGGGTAGCAAACTAATAGGGGGTGAAAAATACAAAGAAATATAGCATTATCATTTTTCAGAATTGTCGCTATAATTCTCTGTGAAACAGAATCAAATACTACAGATTTTGTACCGAACATTCACCAAAATCAGCTTCTCTCTCCAATTCTCAAGATCTCATTTCAAAAAAATATTAGAAATATTCTTTGCTTTGTCTTTCTCATATTGAAATATTTTTAAACATAGGCTGCTAAAATTTAACAGGTGTTCAGTTCTTGATTTTTCGCTTTGTTTTTTTTTTATCGAGGTCTAATATAGATACGTTTCCTCATAATGTGTTACGATTTGCTGTTTTCCTAATACGATTACTTTTCGTAATGCGTATAGTTATCCTGCATGATGTTCACGTATAAGTAATGTGAAGTTCATACTTTATGTGTCATTTCTTACGCAAAACTTAATATCATGTGTCTGTGTTCCAAGGCCGGCGTCAAAGCTGGTATAGTTCGACCGCTTCATCCGCGACTATGAGCTCAAACGCGCATGCGCCATTCGAACCGAAATCTTCTCAAAATAGGGTCGAAGGATGGGGACTTTCTTTCCCTTGAGCATATAAATTCTCTTTTTTCGGAGGTCTTCACGTGACTTTTCACGGCGCAGCAAGTAATAACTCCCCTTTTGGACGCACCTATGTGTATTGGCAAAATGCCAGCCAAGGTTGCGTTTGAGACGGTCGAACTATACAATGGTTGTGACCGCACCAGATGGCAGAATTTAGGAACGGCAAAAAGCTTACCGATGGCAAAAGCTTACCAGTGGCTGTTATGCTGATGATATGCAAAATTGTCAGAAAAGTTATTATTCTATTTATTTATTGTTTTCACTGAGCAGAATTGTTAATTCAAGTTTTGGACTTTATTGCTTGCATTCAAACTGAACATTTATGCACTATTTAAATACTTATGTGATTCAAATTACCGCCCAGCCGGTAGCGTGGTTAGTGACTCTGACTGCCGTAGCGATGGGCCCGGGCTCGAATCCCGGAGAAGGCATGATTGTAAGTGTCCGTCCCTTCATAGGAGGCAACGGTGGCCACCTGTTATGTGCTTCTATAATGAAATGGCCATTACTTCCTGTTCTTGTAGTGGCGGTTCTAGGCCCTTCTAGTGGTTTCCCAAGTATATACGATCTACTTACCTACCTCAGAACGCCTTCTACTAAAGCATCTCTCCACTTAAGCAGATAGCCCTCGATGCTTTGCCCTAATTACAGGAACCATGCAAAATGTCATTAACCCACAAATATACGGATTGGAACTAACTTTCCCTAAAGTAGTCATAGTCATTGAATACCAAAAACTTGTACAGACATTGTGTTATGTAAAAGTAGGGAACATGAAAATGAGCAACGCCCTCGCCGGGACCCCTCGAATACGCGCCAAGCGTACTGACCACTACACCACGAAAGCATGCCAAGAAGGCGGGAGAAATAGCTTATATACTCTCCCCCCTTTTAAAGGGCGACTGGGGATTAGAGAACCCAGTTGCCAAATTCTGGTGGTGGAGAATCATCATCCAACATCTTTTTTTAGTTCGGGCGCCAATGTAGAGACATTAGGTTATTTCGAAGCAGGAGATAGGAAAAATGAGTAATGCGCTCGCCGGGACTCGAACTTCAGACCTCTCGAATACGCGCCCAGTGTGCTGACGGCTACACCACGAAGGCATGCGAAGAAAGCGAGAGAAATACCTTATAAACTCTTTCTTGAAAATTGCTACAAAATTTGAGTAATTTTCTTTACGAGTCACAGAATATACTCTTGACTTACCGACAATAAAAGTTACAATGCCAGCTAGTAAATATTACCTTCCCAGTTGTGATTCCATGCGTTTCATTCGTCAATTAGCAGAGCACCCCGCTTTCAGCAAACTTCTCTAGCATTGTTTAATTAAAATCACGTAATCTCTGAAGTGGTATAAATCAAAAGCGTATGTTAAGACATTTACTGACGTCTTGTCACACGTCAAATAAACCTGTGTCATAGCGGATAGATAAGATAGTACAGTGTAAAGTGAAGATCTATTTATTTTTCTTTTATATAATATCTTTTCGAGGGCATCTTGTCTTGTGATTCATTGTTTGACAACAAGGGCTCTTACAGGAACTTCCTGATAGCATTGCTGTACTTCGGAAGAAGTGCACTGACGTCTGTTATTGAAAACGCTACACGAATAACATCGGGTTGAGAACTACGTATTGGATCTTAAAAATTCTTATCACAGTATAATTTGAAATTCTTGAAATAATGGAAATTTAAACATTCTGAAGAAGCTATTCACGGAACGTTTATTTGAATAAAACCGAATATCAATTCATACTTATTTTTAAGAATTTTTTTCGTAGAAAAATATGAATTGATATCCCATTATATTCAAATAAATATTCTGTGAATGAGATCTTTACAATATTTGAATTTCCATTATTTCAAGAGTTTCAGATTATACTGAGATAAGAATTTTAATAATAAATCTGCTAAGAATTTGTAAGTAATATAATTTTAATATATGCAAAATGAAATTGTAAGTTACTTTAGAAGAACAAGCTATTTCCTTTCTATTTTAAAAATAAAAGTTAAAGACTTGAATTTTAAAAGATTCCTAATTAAGCTAAAAATGCCTCGTAACGTTGCATATCACAAAATAAAATAAACTGTCCATTTATATTTGACTTAGTAAAGATGAATTTACTCACTGAGAGGTTTTTAATAAACTTTTTAATAATTTAATAATTGAAAACAGAAATAGTAATTTCAAGTTTTTATGTGTAACAAGTAGGTTTAAGTTCAACATCTAACACATCAAATGTTTACTCCTTTTTACACCCTTGTATGAAATAAATGAAAGTATTGCAATTGCGTATTATTTCGGGTACCATATTTCAACGGAAGTATCCATTTTGGCAGTTCCCGAATTTTTTAATGTGACGTCTGTGAGGATGGACAGACAAAGGACTCTTTTTTTCCAAACTGGTTGTAAAAGTGATTTAAAAAGTTTATTTTCGTGACTTCTGTACGTGCGTATGCATCTGTGTCCCATAATTCAAAAACGATTAACCATAAAAACGTTTAAGTTATGTTTATGTGACTGCTACAACATCCAGTTGTGTCCCTCCCTTTTTTATTGCAATCAACAGTACCAAACATTACCCAGCTTAAAAATCTTTACCCGGCCTTTATTTTCGCAGTCATTGTTCACAGTTATATACTTTCAGTAACAGAGGTGCTTTAATTGACGAAAATACTCACTCATGTTCTGGCAATGTTTAGTTAAATAAATTAATTTTCGAGAAATAAAGAAATCTAACTACAATTACAATAATATTTTACATATGTAGTTAATCCAGCAATAAGTATCTAACAATATTTAATACCAGTTTATTGTTGTAAGTATCTAACTATATTTAATATCAGTTTATTTTTGTAAACATCTAAAAATGTCTGTTTATTGTCGCTTTAAATGGAATATTTAATAGGCCGTGCAAGGGAGCCATGGGATGTCCACATCAGATTTTTTAAAATTGCGAAATCATACGATTAGAAAAAAAAATGCATCCTGTTCCATCCCACTAACTGTTCGACAGCGCGCTGGTCTCCAGGAATCGCTCGGATTAAGTTTCTGGGAAAATAAATAAATTCCTGGGTATAATAACGCAGTAGTAGTTGGAGATGGAGATCTTCGGTTCGAATCCCAGATTTTGCAAAAATGAATACTTGGAAGATATACGAGCACGCATTTGACCAAACAAGTCTTTAGATACTCGTAGAAAGTGGATTGCGAAAGACACCTTTGCTCATATCAACCTGCTTATCTCTGAAGCTCAACTCTGGTAATCAATCAGATTTTCAATAGAAATATCAGAAAATTTCAATAGAAATTATCAGAAGGTGGTTACGGTTTCGATATAGCAAAATTAACGTTTCTATTCATCGATGAAGAGATCTTGGCTTCAAGCTTCCGTTTGCCTCAGGTATAAAGCCAAAATTATAACAAAAGCGCGAGGCTTAGCAACACAAATTTCACACTAATTCAACAGAAGAAATGAAATTTGTCAATTAGAGAGATACAGCATTTTTTATTTCGAAAAATAAAATCCTGACGAAGAATTTAATTCACAGATGCAGCAAAATAAACAAACTTGCACCTATAAATGTAACATGCTAAAATATGAAAGTAAAAAAAAACCAAATTTTCAAATATTTACTCTTACATTGCTGTGATTAAACTATTTTTCTTCCATGGCTAAGCAAAATGTAAAAATATTTTGTATATGTCAAGGTTATCAAACTCATTTATTATTAAGATAAGAATGAAGGGATCGAAGGTGCATTTTACAGGGTCGTACCTTAAATTCCGCGTTTTCCATTCTAGTGTCCTTTTACAAAAATAGCTCAGTTTTGTAACAAAGTAAACAAACTGTGGAAATTATATTAGCTATGACTATAAAGAATAAGAGAAAGCGAATGATTTTGAACTTAATTTCATCTGAATTAAAGGAAAAAATTTAACTAATTTCATTGCTTCTTCAAAAAAAGAAAATGTCATTATAAATGATGAATATTAAACAGGAATATTTTCTCTCTTTTCATGGCTTTAAGACAGCATTTGCCACCCAGACGGTATAGTGGTTAGAGGAGACTACTGAGGTACCGAAGGTCCCAGGTTCGAATCTCAAAGAAGGCATGTATGATTGTAAATCTATAGTGTCGTTTTCGCAAGGGGGCACTCCAAATATGCGACGAGCTGGAAGTCGAGAGGTTAGTGGTATGGAAAGAGGGGTAGACCTTCGGATGCGTCCTCTAGGCTGTTTTTCTTCAAACTTTGGGGCGGAGCTGTGCAAAGTTGTACTGTCACCTGTATTATGCTCAAGACTCTTGCCAAGGACAGGCATAATCTTGCACTCTTTGCCACGATGGATTACGTGGGATTACGAGTCGAAAGTCCTCGCGTGTGGTTTGATGGAAGGGGAGTGGGGTTGGAGACCCTCAGTCCACCCCCCTGGGGTGCTCTTCCTCAAAACTGGGGGTGGAAGTAGAAGTCCAATCGCCTTGAGGCTCTGGTAACCATTCTTTCATAGACATGACAACAACAACAGCAAGTCAGCACTTCCAGACAGCATCTCTTGATGCTTTGTTTGCCATCAGTTCGTTCATTCTGTCTCGATGATCCATGACTATCCCCAAATCACTATCGATTTCGTAAAAAGTTACTGTACTATTAATTAATTCTTCCCAACTTTCAATCAAAAATGCTTTTAAAGCCTTGAGATTAATTTGATATTCTTATGCATTTATTTATTTGGAGATAGACCTGTGTATCCTTAATTTCTGAAATAACGATCACCCACAAGCCAAGAAAACTAAAAAACGTAACAAACAGGACTCCAACTTCACCATTGCGCAACATTTAATATTTTCAAGGAATACTTTTGAAATACTCAACTATATTTCTCAGTGCTCTCCAAGGAGTGTCCAAAATCCACAAATTTCTATCCATCTACCACAAGTTTGACATATTTAACTAGACCGAAATCAATCTACCCCAAGGATGAAATGAAGGAAGAAATGCATGAAGAAATATTCTGGCGAGGAGAAACAGTTCAAAGCAGTGGTATTCAAACTTTATGGTAGTGTGACCCCCATAAAAATGCAAATGACCCTAAAAAATAATTTTGCGACGCCAATCAGAGCAACGACGCTTAGTTATATACCATCAAATAAAATGTTTAGCATTTTTATCCAACTTGCTACTTTACTACATAGTTTTGCGACCCCATTTGGGGTCTCGACTCATAGTTTGAATACCATTGGTCCAGAGTTTCCAAAGCTGTAACGTGATTCACAACCGGAGATGTATACGAACACCTGTCAAACTCAGGGGCTGATTTGTACCTCTGATAAATTATGTTTTTATTATGAATTATTTTTTAAATGCTAGGAATTATGTTCGTTATGTTTTTGAATAAGGTTTAATTTTTCTGATACATCTTTGAGCGCTATTATGTTGATTAAGTACCACAGCAGCATTACTGTAGTTACCCTGTACAAGAATGAGCTTTAATGGAGTCGTTCAGTAATTTCTGCAACATCGTAGCTAAAATATTCTCAACAGTTTTACTTTTTGTTTCAGTGAAACCAACGAAGAATATATTTATTTTTCTGTCCGTTATAAAATTGCAATTGCATAAAACTCAGCTCTATTTACCTTTATGAAAAATATCAGGATTTCAGCAAGTGTCACAGAAAAGAAAAAAAAAATCTTCCTTTAATTCTTTGACACTTTTTTAATTTTTCACGTTTTGTACAGTAATTTAGTCCTTTGACGTCTTTTTTTAATTTTTGACATCAATTTAATTGTTTGACATTTCCCGAAAATTCATTCTGAATAAGTGCAAAGGGAAAATAGTCTATCAAAGAGAGATAGCATAAACGAGAAGATAGCTCGCCTTTTTAACTACTTTAAGATTTAAAGCCAGAAAAAACATTTTGGAAAAATGGCCATAAATTAAACACGTTAAATAATTATTATACATACTAAAAAATTACTTTTTATGGATTCAAATTATTACGAATTAAACAAACAATGCTCTCGAGTACAGTAGCCGTATTTTAAACTTCGTCTACCCTAGAAGATATGTCATTAACGGAAGCTAAATGTTAGTCTGAAACAAAGAAATTGTGGGTTTTATCCGCTTTGTGTGTGTGTGTACTTTTCGGGATATAATACTAGTGGCCTTCTGTGATGCACCCTGGACAATATTTTGGGTTCTGAGATGGCTAAATAACCGATGTATTCGATCATAAAATTTGGAGTTCTTAGTGACAACATACAGCAAAAAGCAAAAAAATCAGGATTTGTGCATAATATTGCATGACCTCAGCCGCCCTGGGCGGTATAACAGTTAGCACAGGTTAACTGTTGCCAAGAAATCAATGGTGTGGGCTCTACTTCCGCGTAAGTCTTGGCTATGTGTTCGTTTTTCTGCCCTTCACCTTCACAGATGTAATACAGATTGTGGAATAACCGTGGCCTATGATGTACTTTGGCAAATGCTTTCGATTAAGAGACATTATGATGACTATACCTTTTTGAATTAGAAGAAGAGTCTTTTGATAACGTTGTCAGTAAAGATAGATTAAAAGATGGGGATTTTATGTAACTTTGGATGGCCGATGACGACAAATCATAAGAGAGTTATCTACATAAGGGCTTGATCACCTCGTGGTTGTGTTTCTAATAGAAACTGGCTTGTATTTTCCTTAAACATAGGGAAAGCCAAAAACTCCACAGCAGCTAGACGGATTTAATGATTCACGGAACTATTAGTATTTAGCAAGCTTATTTCTTAGACCACTGATGAGGTTATACAGACTGGAAAATGATCTTTTAGAAGCATTTTAGTATTCTGGCCAAACTAAGGAGCACTTGAGTGTCCAAAATTCTGGTGTGCATTTTAGTATTACTCTGCAGTGCATTTTTCACCTAACTTCTAATATAGGGTGGCCCATCAGGTACGCCGGATTCAATTCGGATTTCAAAAAGTTCTCAATTCAAAGTTTTTCTGTGCTTCCACGCCGCCCACTGGTACGCAGTACAAGGAAGAAAGGCGAACCTCCCTCCCCGAGTAAAATAAAACGCAATAAAGTATTATTTAATAGGGCAATATTTATTGATTTATGAAATACACATATTGATACTATGGAATATAACGTCGGCCGACTGGCCATCGATATTTTGCTAGTGTACCCTGCCCCTTTAATCAAATTTTTGAAGACATTTTCCAAGTCAGTTCGCTCAGCATAAAGGCACCTGAGGTTTACATCAAAGCGTTTTCCGAACTGATAGAAACCAACGGATACATCCCCCAGCAAGTCTTCAACTGTGACGAGAGAGGGTTTTTCTGGAAAAGGATGCCGAATAGAACTTACATAACGGCAGAGGAGAAGATGATGCCAGGTCACAAACCCATGAAGGATAGACTAACTTCAGCAACAACGCGTTGGATTTTTGTTTTAACTTCAGGAATATTTTTTTAGCATAGATACTGGCCTTTATAATATACTACTGAAAAACATTATATGACGTTAAGTCACGAGATTTGGACAGCCAACTAAAATCAGCATTTCTAGAAATCAGAAGACTAGGAAAATGTTGTCTTGACAATCTGATGGTTTCTTTTGTTGTAAGACATGTAGCATAATCCTGTTGAAACCATATTTCTTCGAGGTTCATATAGTCTAACTGATCTTACAAACTATTAATCCCAATGACAGCAGATAACAAATGCCAAACAATAGAGTTGCCAACTTGTAGAAACATTAGGTATTTTTGGAAGCATCAGACATGAAAAATATGCACTGCCTTCGCCGGGGATCGAACCACGGACCTCTGAATTACCGGCTCAGTGTGCTGACCATTACACCACGAAGGCACGCTAAGAATGTGGGAGATATACCTTATATACTCCCCTTTTTAAAGGGCGACTAGGGTTTTAGGGGACCTAGTCGCCAAATCCTGGGTGTGGAGAGTCATCATCCACAACCCTTTTAGATAGAGACATTGGTTTTTTTGGAAGCAGCAATGATGAAAAATATGCACTGCCTTCGCCGGGGATCGAACCACGGACCTCTGAATTGCCGGCTCAGTGTGCTGACCATTACACCACGAAAGCACGCTAAGAATGTGGGAGATATACCTTATAAACTTAAATATGCAAAAATGAAGGAAAATTTAACTCCGGCGTACCCAATAGTATCCCTCTTTATGAGATAAAAAAAAGATTCATAATTATGATAAAAAATAAAAAGTACTATGAAAAGTCTAAATTCGGAACATTACACAGTAGAGGCATAAAAATTTAAGAATTCAAAGAAATCACTATACTTTGCCAATATAATCTGTGAATAATGGCATTACATAAGGAGATTAGATAAACGAATTACCTAATTAAATAACCTAAATGAAATTACTACCCTGCCTGTGAAATCAGAAAAAATGAGTGATTTTACGTCCAGTCCAACCCACGATATAACATATATACACTCACTTCCAAAAGTTAAACACGAAGATGTAAAATGCAAACAAATCAACAAATACAGCTTTGATTGACACAGAATTCGACAGGAAAGTACCATATATGTTTATGCATAAAACACAATCAATAATTATATACAGAAATGAAAACAATATTAAATTTTTGTAAGTTATCAGATAATGACATACTGGAGACTTAAACAGAATTATATATAAAGTGAAAATAAACAGCATAAAATGAAAGAAGGACATTAATAGGGTATGTGATCCCCCCATCTGTACACAAAGTTTACACCTTGTGACCATGCTTTCAATTAGGTGGTCAACCAAACCCAGAATTAAGCAATCGCCATTCTTCTTGTAGAGCAGTTTTCAGCTAAATAAGAGTGGTTGGAGGTGGGAAACGGGAAGATACAGCACGGCCGAGAGCATCCCAAAGATTTTCAATGGGATTAAGGTCGGGCGAATATGCTGGCCACGCCATACGCGCAATCTCTTCACTCTCCAGGTAGTCATCCACGGTTTCAGCTCTATGGGAATGTGCGTTACCGTCCATTAAAACAAAAGTAGCGCCAACTGGTGCAGCGTACAATCTCACAATGGGTTCTAGGACTTCATCTTGATATCGGACAGCCGTCAAAGAACCCCATTTAAAGATGTGCAGGTCGGTGCTGTATCCTAATGAAATCCCTGCCCACACCATAGTGCTTTCGCCTTGGATAGCGTGATGTTCGGTGATGTTCTGGGACTGATTGCGTGTAATTTGTTCCGCCATATCCTTATATGCTTGTCATCTGGCTCCAGAGCAAATCTTGACTCATCAGTAAACATGACATTGCCCCAGTCAGACACATTCCAATTGACATGTTCCCGGCACCACTGTAATCGCGGCCTTCTTGATTGGACGGATAGACGAACACAAACTCGAGGTACCCGGGCGTACAGTCCACTCATCTGTAATCTCCGGCGTACAGTAGCTGCAGATATCGCCTTACCAATAAACGCTGTAACCATAGATGTCACACGTGTGGAGGTCGCTCTGAGATTCCGCTTGGCTACAATAGCAATATATCGATCTTCCGCGGGGGTTGTAACCCTTGGGCGACCGGCTACGGGTCTTCGGACAACTATCTGTGTGGTTTGAAATTGTTTCCATAAAAGTGAAATTACAGAATAATGAACGCCGAAGAAAAGAGCAACATCTGTGATCGCCTGTCCTACTTCAATGCGCTCCACAGCACGCTCAGAATCTTCCATTCGTCTTCTGGAAGTCATAGAAACACGTATGTCTTGAAAACAAATTGACCAAATGTACGAACGTTTTAAACACCTTCCATCAGCACTTACAATAAACTTCTGTTGCCCTTCATAAAGCTGGCTTCTTGTAAGACTGCCTTTTTTGCATATTTCTTGACATGAAAACGCGATTGGCTGTTACCTAACATATTTGCGTACTTCCATCTACCTCTGCAGCGAATTGCATCCTCTTCAATTCTGATTGGCTTCCGGAAATTAGCATTTTCCTATCCGTGCTTAACTTTTGGAAGTGAGTGCATATATATACATTTAATGAGAAACGGAAATTTTCCAGAAATGTCTCGACAATTTCTGTAAATTTTTTCTTAATAGACATTAAAAACTCTAAACGATAATCATGCATAAAATTTTCATAACATACTACTTACTTAATTTACTTAGTTACGTAATATAATTAAATATTAATCAATTTTTCTAGAAAATTGAATCCACATCTTTTCAAAATATTCAAAAATTTACTATTCGTCTTCAACGGAAGTGACAATTCAATGCAAAATAAAACAATATATATGTCGAAGAAAAACCTCTTCGGCATTTTATTGTTTCACTTTACGCTGAAATCCTCCTCGCAGTAAACATACACTGTTTTCAATCGACTGTGCGTTAAGATTTTTCATTTATTTTCAATACTATATGAAAATGCTTTTCCACTGTACAGCTTGAAGTTAATCATTTAAAAATTCATTTTACCTCATTTCTTATACTCAGATGCCGGCCCTGAAATTATTCTATTTATAAACAAACAGTCTTCATATCTTAATATATCAATAATGAAATATAAATGTTTAAATTCATTAATAGCTAGTTTCAATAAATTTTATTTGTATTTTCTCTTGTCGATGTTTCTAAAAATAGCAGCCCAAATATGTAGTTACCCTTTTTGCACCACAATTTACATGACAAGCTGAATGTTAACAATATTTTGCAACAAGCGTTTTTTTACACAGTGAAGGTCCTAATTAAAATGTGTTTGTTCTTCAGTAAAATTTTAATTCTGGTTTACTGTCGTCGCTTACAGAATAAAACTTAACGGTTTTGATGAAATTTTTTGCAACATATAGCTTACAAGCTTCTATATATAACGTTCTGCTTTTAATATAGTTTTCAAATGATAATATATTTTCTTAATATTTTGATAATTTCCCTTTTATATCATCTTACTCTAAAAAACGAAGTGCCCAAACAAAGGATCTTTTAAATCAAAATTCTTTTTTTTAGCCCAAATAAGCGTTAGCCAGAAGGATTGTTAGTCTCGAAACGGCATTTTGCGTCGAATCACTTTTCAGGTTGCCACCAAATATTATCGCCCTGCATTATATTTAAAGAAACAAAATAATGAAGAATTTACATGAATGTAGGTATGTTTCTCGCATTGTGGCAAAACAACGGTACCTAGAGTCATCAGATTTTGAATAGCATAGTCCTCTACCCGAACATGGACACTTGGAAGCCCGAATTTGGAATTTGTTTTATTTTCTATTTCGTAGTTTGTAGAACTTTAACAAATTTTTAATTAAAAAACGTAATAATTTGAAAACGAGCAGCGGCAACACCGTAAGGAATAAAACATTTTTTCTTCCAGCGCGCTAGATTGTCTATCGGAAATTCTAAAAATATGCTGTTTTTAAATATTTATTTCCTAATGCGGCGTTAGCCCAAACGCTATTGAAACACGTAAGCACCTGCAAATGAGAAAAACTCCCGTTGGGGCATAATATAAAATCTGAAAGCTTTCAGACATTTTTTAAAGCTGAGTTTTAATTTTTCTTCAGCGCTGAAGATTTATTTTCATGATATGGAAGGAATAGATATTACATTTACTTAAGCAGAGAGAACAAACTTTGCATGGTTTTCGTTTTTACAGTTTTAAAATGTTCCGAAACTTTTAATGGCGCATTTTTTTTTTCGATGTTTTAAACTGCTATCTTAACTCTTCTGATTGCAAGTTATTTCTGAACTCTTTTCCTTACTCTTTTTACAAAATGAAAGCAATTAACTCAAGAGATGGATCAGTTTTGTAAGCGATGTACTATAACTGTTATTCTTGAATGGATTATATCCAGTAAATCATTTAGTCTGAAGCAAACTTCAACTTTGACCTTGCTCTCCTTACTGGTTTTCACACTCAATAGTGCGGAAAATTATTCTCACAAAACTAGGGCAATGTAAAAAAGATCATTTACTAAGACCTGAAGTTTCTAACAGCATTAAAACTTTTTCTCCAACAATTTTCGAAATAGCAAAGGATTCAATTTCAGTCCTGTGCATTTTCTTCTCGGAGACTGACATTTTTCAAATTAATTTTAGAGTTCTTTTCTTTTACCTATGCAAATACAATTGAAAATCTCGAGTTCATTTCAAGTATTAGTGTCGGTTTCTTCAGTAGTCGATATAGAATTTTAAATTAAACTTTACTCAATGCTAACTCATTAATTTTATCTTCAGCTCCTCTAAAAGTTTCGAGATAATAAAACTGATTGTTAAGCATTACATAAACGATAAAAATGAGATATTTAATGCATGCGACTCTTTTTTAAGTGAAGAAAACAAATACAAAACTCCTCGGGTTCCACGAAGTATTCCACGAGGCTTACAGATGTAAATAAATAACTTATAGTACAAAGAGAATTATTTATTATTAACTCATAGTGTAAGATTTACATAGTACAAGTAAATAACTCAGAGTACAAGAAATCGAGGACCAATAACAGCAGCATATGGGCGTACGTCCTGATCAAGGATTTGTATGTATGTTTGACATTTCAACAATAAAAACATAATATCTAGGTCTGAAGAGAGAAAATAAAAAATCTAAAATACAAATACTATGATGACAAACCATGAATAATTAAACTATGTTAATACTCTTATGAAAGTAAACAAACCAACTTAATAATAATACATTAATAATGAAAAATAAACAAATAAAAAAATCTGAAAGCTTTCAGATTTTATATTACGCCCAAAGGGGCGTTTTTTTTAACATTTTGTGTGTTACCTTTACTTATTAAATATGATGTCATGTTCTTTGTACTTCGCGTATAAAAAAATTCAGTTTAACAGCAATATCGCAAAATATTTAAAAGAGAATATCTTCAGAATTTCCTATACACAATCTCGTGAGCTGTAGATAAAAGTGTGTTTTTCGTACAGAGTTCCCATTGCTCACTTTGAAATTGCTGAGTATGTTTGTAGAGTTCTTCTATCTTTTGCGTGGAATCTGGAGAATAGAGACTGCACAAAAGAAGGGTTAAAACTACCGTTTATTACACTCTTTAAATTATTTACAATGCGTCAACTCGACGCTAACCTACTATGCCTCTGCTTGGGCGATATCTGAAACAGCAGAATAAAACTCAGAAATTCAAGATATTAACAAGTAGTAGAATTAAACTACAGAGCTCAGATAATCCTGTATTCTACAGCGCGTATATGAGTTTAGTGGCAGCAAGATAATAGTTGTTAAGCCACGTCTAACCAGCAATAAATGCTGAGCCGAAGCTTGCGTTAAAAATACGCACTGAGTTTTCCCAAACTCTTTAACTTTTCCTTCTAGAAGTCGATATCTAAACTTTTACTCTCACAGCTGAACGGAGGCTGAACGGAGGCAGAGCGGACAGAAAGACCAATCAGGAGATTAAGTAAGGTGATGTACGGTAGCACATGCGCAGATATGCAGGTAGACGTAATGGGAAATGTCTGAGTAGTATAAAGCATGTTGTCGGTGTAAGATCAGTATTTCTGGCAAAGAGATTGCACGCCGTATAGCAGTTAAAATCACACTGAGTTGCAGCCTCAGCGAGAAATGGCGAATAATCAATCTGTTAGACGACATCTGGATGCTTTTACCCGAGGTCGAATCATTGGGAAGTTAGAGGAAGGCCGCAGTGGGACAAGTGTGGCTGCAGAGTTCGGAATTGCTCACAGCATCGTTTCACGACTTTGGAGACAATTTAAAACTACAGGAACTGCTATCCGAGGGTTTAGTAGTGGTCGTCCACGAGGAACCATACCTGCAGATGACTGGTATATTGTCTTACAGGCCAGAAGAAACAGGCGGCAGACAGCGGGAGAAATCGCTAGACACACGACACAGGCGACTGGACCGACCGATATCGCGTTTTACCGTGGCCAGAAGACTGCACGGTGGTGGTCTGTTTGCACGACGCCCTGTACGGTGTGCACTTCTAACCCCTGCCCATCGGAGAAGGCGTTCTCTGTGATGCCGGGAACACCGGAATTGGAGAGACAATTAATGGGGACGAGTACTCTTTACAGATGAGAGCCGATTTAGTCTGAGTTGCGATTCTAGACACATACACATCTGGACAGAGCGGGGAACACGCAATAACCCCTTCAACATCATCAAAAGAGACTGTTTTGGAGGTCGCGGAGTTCTCGTTCGAGCAGACATAATGCTTGGTAGCCGGACCGACCTTCATATCTCCCAAGGAGGTTCGTCACCTGGGACTGCTATTGTAACGAGGTTCTTCTTCCTTACATGCGTCTTTTCACAAGGGCTGTGGGTCCTCAGTTCCTCTTCATGGACGACAACGCTCCACCTCATCGCACAGCTACTGTCGAAGAGCTGTTGGAGAGTGAAGATATTGAACACATGGATTGGTCGGCAAGGTCTCTGAATCTAAATCCCGTCAAGCATGTACGGAAATTAGTAGGGAGACCCGTGGCAGCACGTAACTTACCGCCAGTAAGGATTCCGAAACTGCGATTGGTGCTACAAGAGAACGAGCAGCAATGTCTCAACAGCTCATTAACAACCACATATCCAGCATGCACAAATGATGTGAAACCTGCCTAGCAGTCAGGGGAGATCATATCCCCTATTAAAGACCGGATGTTTCTTGCTGGACACCCATCACAGGGATGTTTCGGCCTTCAGTCGCATTGCGCTCCATGCTACTTTTTCAATAAAGCTTCTTTTTCTCCCTCTGATTTCTCTTTTAGTAAGTGTTGCTTACATTACTCATGTCCTTACGTATTGGGGATCTTACTTTATTAAATGTGTTGATTTGGAAAGCTTTTGTACAAAGTTATATTGAAAAAACCGTCTCGTCCTTAATTTTTGCACACCAGTGTACTGTGAATCACATGAATTAGATATATTTATATCTGAACTTTGATAATTTTAATAATTTGCATTATTGTTATGTTTGTAGAGACCAGAGGTGTTGTTAAAACTTCAGTAATGATGTAAATTGTTAACGAATAGTTTCATTCTTTTTACATTGTTCAGTTAATTACGCAATGTAGAGTTTTAATTTGAAAGATAATTAAATTAAGTCTCTCACAGAATGTTGATGGTAAGAGTTTTGAAAAATAGTAAACTTTGGTGCTAAATAAAAGATTTAAGTTGTATAGAACACTACACTTATAAGATGGCGGAAATGATAAATGTTATGGTTGCATAAAATAATACTTAGATTAACTATAGACATTTCTTACATGAAAATCTTCTTAAGTGAGGAATTTGATTTTCCACGTAGCTTTCTACACGAAACAAAACGAATCAACATTAGTTAGAACTTTATTTTAGTTTTGTTCTTCAATAAAAATGCTATCTCGGCAATTTAATCTTTCCCTTTTAATTATGTTCAATAGATGGCCTTAAAATACTCGCTTTTGTTTTTATCATCTGTTTATTTATATTTCACTTACTGATGTCACATATTTCCAGTAAATCGGCACAGAATTTTTTTTCTCCTTAAAGAATTTCTTTGAAATGCCCTTGAGCTTTCCTGCAACGACAATGTCCATCTGAATTGAATTTGCTGAATTTAGAAGTCCAAATCAGCCTCCTTTGCTTCTATCAGATATGTTAACAATTCTTTTCTCTAATTTTGGAAGACTCAGCAGCTCTGTTGCTTGCTGATTCGGCATGATTAAAAGTTCTTTTCTTGATTTCAATAATGATTGAATATAACAAACCGGTGAATGCGTAGAAATATTTTCAGATAGTCCATTGACTCGCTTTCTTTCGATTTATTTAGTGGAAGAAAAGAAAAGCTTTTAAAGTAATTCTTTCATCCTATGGGACAAAAACGAAAATTTCTAACATATGAAGAAATCACACAAATAGAACTTAAAAAAAATAAATCTGCTATGTATCTGATGATTTTTAGTCCAAACGGGCTTTGTCCCTGAAGGACTATTGTTTTCGTTTTGCGATTTTGCGTCGGAAACATTAAATGTCGGTTCACTTTTCAAACTGTTGCCACCAAATATTACAGCCCTGTGTCATATTTAAAGAAATTAAATAATGAAGAATGTGCATAAATGTAGGCATGTTTCTCGCATTGTGATAAAGCGACAGTACCTAGAGCCATCAAATTTTGAATAACGTAAGTTTCCACCCGAATATGGTCATCTCGAAGCCGAAATTTGAAATTTGGAATTTGTTTTATTATCGATTTCATATTTTTTGTAAAACTTTAACGAATTTTTGATTAACAAACTCAAGGATTTCAAACCGAGCAATACCAACGTTGTACAGAAAAAACATTTTTATCTCCAGCCCGAGACTGTGTACAGGAAATTCTAAAGATATGCTCAATTTAAAATTATTTTGCAATATTGTTCTTTAACTGAATTTTATGGTTTAAGTGCGAAGAACATGGTATTTAATAAATAAACGTAACACACAAAATGTTTAAAAAAACGCCCCTTTGGGCGCAATTTAAAATCTGAAACCTTTCAGATTTGTTTTTAATTACAAACACTTTTTTAAATAATGTAGAAAGATATGCAAATGCAATTTTTTATCAACTCGGTTCGATTACAGAGTCTGAAAATTCTTTAATGCATAACTTAAAATTCCTATAAAAAATTATATCTAGGTAATTAAAAGAATGCTAAAACTTTTAATTATGATAAAGCATAAAAAAGCTATTTATGAATGAAAATAGAAGTTCCTATCAAATAAAAATTTAAATTCCCATAAAAAATTACATTTAGGTAGTTAATTGAATGTCAAAAATGGCCTCAACATGCAAAAAGAATAGACATTCTGTTTAGTAACACTGGCAACAGTAGTTCAGTTTAAAAAAAAATGAAGCATTTGACGTCAAATTGTGCTTCTTTAAGTATCGTTTGCGATTTTGTGTAGGTTTGTGTAGGCTTCTTTAAGTATCGTTTGCGATTTTGTGTAGTATTTGTAGGTATGCTGTGTTTTTAGCTACGTTTGTTTTCGTGTTCGTCGTAAGAATTGTGAAAAATAAAACTGTTTTCTACGAAAATTAGTCTTCAAGTATCGTTTGATGATTTTCTGCCTATAAAGTTCATCCTGGATTTTGAACCTTCACAATAAAAAGGATACGTGAAACCTTTTTTCTAAATTTTGAACTTTTAGAATTCTCAAACATTTTACTATAGTTTTTCAGTTTGTTTACCTGAATATAGCAACGTATAGGAAGGCTGTTTCTTTAAGAGCAAAATGTCTTCGTGAAGATCTTTCTAAAGCAAATTAGCTCGCATTAAGTTGCCCCAAAAAGCCTCTAGACAATTTGTTTATTATCAGGTGTTTATTTTCTTTTCTCTTTGAAATAAAATATATCCACAATAAACAGACGCTGCTAATCATCAATACGCGAGATCTTTCATTCATCTTTGATTTTATAGAAGCATAATTTTAATACAACGTATGTGAAGCATGTCATTTTACCTGGATTTTATGACCCTTATTTTGTATCATAAACATCATAAATAAATAACGTTTCTAGCATGCTCCAATCAGTCGAGTGATTAATATCTAAGCCCACTAGTAATCGAGTAGTTAAGACCACTGAATCATGCCATTTAGAGACGGGTTCGATTCAGGCAAACTAGCTGGCTGCGTAGTTGGTTTTCCTGCTTTTCCGCTTGTATAACTTGAATGCATGCTAGTTTTGCCTTAGGAAGTGCTCCACGAAAGCATCCTTTATTATAGGCAGATAGCCTTTTCGTGCTTTGCCGTATTCAAATAACCTAACTTAGATTAATATCTAACTTTATTTCTTGCGTACTCAATCTTCTGTATTTAGAATACTATTTAATGGTTATGACAGAATTTTGGTTTGGCTTATTTGATTATGGCGAAGCATTCGACGGTTATCTGCCTAAGTGGAGAGATTCCTTTGTGGAAGACTTTCTAAGGGAAAGCTGGCTCGTATGCACGTTACTCAAAGGGAAAAACACAGAAACGCCCATGCAGCCAGACCATTCGCCGGTCATTATGATGGAATTTTTAGATCATGGAATATATATAACGGAATTAACAAATAGACTGTGCATCTTCACATAAATTCCTGGTTATAACTTTTTATAACTTTCTTGGTAATATATTTATAGAATATTTTGATATATTTTCTGTATCATCAAAATCATTTTACTTTTAAAACAAGAAGCTTCTAAATTTAAATTATTTTGAGTTTTGATTCTATTGTAGGGTGAAGGTTAAATTTCATGAGTTAGCGTTAATGTATATTAGTTTTATGTAAGAAAAGATGATAAATATTCGTATGATTCTTCGTGTTTAATTTTTTTTATGTTTAAATGTTTTTTAAACTTTTTACTGACCAACACGTTTTTGAGATTGTTTGTTAGACTGTAATCTAAAATCTTCCGATTACAAAGTTTACCTACTTTTTTTTTTTTTTTTTTATTTGGATTGTTAATTTCACTAACAGTTTTGAGGTTTAAAGTGATTTGTAAAATTTCAGCTTTTTGTACCATGCACATACGAAAACATCGCTTTTTAACCATGGCGCTATTCATGTAACATCAAGTTTCAATTCAAATTCTTTGTTATCTAGCACTTTTAGCAAAATTTTTGATTACTTTTTTGGAAGAAGAGTTGTAAAATCATTATGTTTTTCCGACGCAGCAGACGTAAAAAAGTGCAGTAGCCTCTCCACGACTCAAAATCTGAAACACACGTCGAGTGTGTTTTCAGTTACACCACAAAGGAATGTGGAAAGGAGGGAGAAAACACCTACAAAGTGTAGAAATCTGAAGATGACAGTGTCTTACCCAAGAAGAGGACGGAACTGGTTTCTTTATTTTCTAAGAAGTTCCACTTTAATTTGCTCTGATTCTGTTTTCATGTCAGGGTCAATAAAAATATTTTAATCTGATCTTAAATAACACTTTCTCTTCTAATGTAATTAACTTAGGATTTTATCTCATTTCGCAAACGTCAATTAGAATTATCAGAAACACAGGTTGAAGGAATACGTGCGAATCTAAATCTACAAATGCGACTCTTTCATCTGAAAAGAGACGTACAATTATCGAAAAATTTCATGAGTAGGCAGTCAAAATACCATATTTATAAAAACAACGATTTTGTAAAAGTCATTGCAGTGTTTATTTCTTCTTTTATTTTGATTATTCAAATAATGGAAGGTAAATATATTTCACCTTTACGAAACTCACCGAAAATAATTATAGTTAAAAAAAGCTGAGTATTCAGGAAAAGCGTCTGCGTACCTGAAACTGGAACTTTACAAAGTTTATTTTTATTTATTAAACACTTAATTGTTTGACTTAATTCAACTTATTTGGCACAGAGCTACTATTTATGTACGTGTTTGGAATTCATTTTATTCCATTTTTCTCTCATCACAGAGTAGAATTACCAGTTTTTAGCTGCTTTATCCACTAAGCGACTAATATGGGTTAGGTTAGGTTATTCAAAAATGGTGCAAGGGTTACCTGCTTGAGAGAAAGGATGTCTTCGTGGAGAACATTCTGAAGGAAACTGGCTCGATTGACATTATACATATTGAAAATCATGAAAACCAATCATGAAGCCAGATTGTTTGCCTAGCTTCATACCCAGGTTGAACTACGTATTAACATTCAACAGTCTTAACCTTCGGCCTCTGATGAACGGAAAGACTAATGAAAATTAGAACAATAGATTGAGTGACTAAATGATTGTGGGAATTCATACAATTACTATACAGATTTCTCTAAACCTTAATGGATTAACATTCAGCAAAACTTAACTTGAAATTCTGCATAGACTACAAATGAAGCCGACAATAAAATTCTTTAAATGAACAAAAAATTTTCAATAGTACTTATTAGAATATGTTCATAAAAGCTATAAAAATGATTTCGATGTGTTCTTACATATATATTCCTGGAGAAAACTGAATTCAGAAGTAGTTAGATGTTCAGTTGCCCTCCCTAATAGCTTTCATTGCACCACTTTGATGAGAGACCTGTCCCTCTTAAGACTGAAATTGATACTAGCTGAGAGAAGGAAATAAAAACTAGGTGAATTTAAGTAGGCAGTGTTCACGATTGGGGTCAGAGTAAATGGAATGTAACACTTTCATCTTTAAAACATTCTTCACGAGCATGATGAGTGTCGGTTTCCGAATATTTTGATGTAATAATTTTTCTCTGTTATAAGCATAAATACTGAAGTTCAAAAATACTAATTTTTAATAAAAATATTTAATCGCGGTTATTACACATTTAGATATAATTCCTGAAAAAAGAACTATCTGACTTTTCTATAGTATTAAATACTCAAATCAATATTAAGTCTGTGGTATACGCGTTATTACACTCTTTTAGGTCCAATCTATTGAAGACTACATTTACAATAGCTTACATTTATTATAGTTTATATTATTTGCTTAGTTAATTAATTAATTAATACGTTGCATATGTCAGTTATTTATCTAAGTGGAGAGCAACTTTAATAAAAATATCTTATGTAGAGATTGCGTGTATAGCCTATTAAATTACACACATTTTTGGCCTATTAAATTGCACATATTTCATTTAAATTTAATTCCTCGAATTATTCTAACCTAATTAAACGATCTTTCAAGGCAAATTCCCATCAAAAATTGAAAATTTTAAAATTAAGCATGCAGGTCAATTTTTGTCGTACGTGATTCAGACTTCTTCCAATTTTATGTTTTCATAAGGATTGCGAAACTTTTCCAAATATAAAAGTATTTGAAACAGGAGACCGCATTAAAAGTTAGATTTCGTTCTTTGTCAAAAATTATTCTTTTTTCCAAATTTGACATTGCCAAAACATGAACATTTTTGTCATTTAAAACACTTCTGTAATTGGAAATATATGACACAATCAAGTGATTTCGAAAATGAATGCCGGGTAAGGATTTTTAAGTCAGGTAAGGGCTTAGGTACATATGCATGCATACAAACATTATATATATGTAAGATATAACAAAATATGATACCTGCTTTAAAAAATAATTGGTAATCTCAAAATTAACATTCTAGATTTGGTGCTCTCTCCGCAAATTCATCTATTCTCCCAAATTCGTGATCTTTCTACGTTACGCAACACTACTAACTAACCAATCATAGATTAACTGAACTTGTACATCTAACTTTGTATAAATGCTCTGGAGAGCTAATAACGTCCTTCTTTTCCTAGCTTTCGCCACTGCTAAAATATCCCCGTTCCTCTGCTTCTCCGTCTAAAAGGATGTCGCCCCCTTTAACCTGTGTATATGAGAAATTGTTGTAATTGATTATGATCAAAAAGTATATTACCTACGAAGAATGATTCTAATGTGCCTAGAAATAAAGATGGTAATTAGCTGAACTTGGATTTTTGTCAACATCTTCTTCCGTCTTTCCACTCCAGTATCGAAAGCTGCTAAAAGTACCGGTGTTAACGGCGCACCAAAATCTCCATCCTCGGTCATGACGATTGCAAGCTATTCTATGGTCCGAAAATATTGCATTATATATATACTGGAAGTACAATTGATGCGTATTTGAGAGGTCCTGGCTTTGAATCCCGGTAAGGGCACCGCATATTTTCACCCCTCCTGCTTAAAAAAAAAAAAAAAAAAAAAAAAAAAAAAAAAAAAAAAAACTAACGAATTTCCAAGTGGTCCCCGAACAAAAAATGGTGGACGATAATTCGCTACCGCCAGGATTAGTTAGCTGACTGGGTTCCCTAATCCCTTAGTTGCCCTTTAAAAAGGAGAGTGCTAAATACTTCCCCTTTTAAAGGCCTTAAATAGTAGGTATTTGCTCTCTCCTGTCCGCGTGCCTACGTGGTGTAATTGGAAGCATACTCGACGCGTATTCAAGAGGTCCAGGCTTCGAGTCTCGGCGAGGGCATTTTTTCACGTCTGCTGCTGCAAAAAAAAATTAATGACTCTGCAGTTCGTTTAGGTCTGTCGATTTCAATAAAAAAGGGCTGCTCACAACTAGATGTTATAACAATCCCATATACGAAATTCCAACTTTCTACGTTTAATCGTTTTTGTGTTATGCGAAATACATACCTACATATATAGTTCACATATACATACGTATATACGTACGTACATACAGAAGGTCAAGAAAAAATCCTTTTTGAATCCGCTTGAATACATTTTACAATCCATTTCGAAAAAAAAAGAATCGTTCATTCTGTCCATACAAACAGACGTCACGCAAACCAATCGTCCAAATACTATAAAAATGGATATTTTCGTTGAAATGTGATATCCGAAATTTTTCGCGATTATATTACTCCCTTTACTCCGTACAAAGAAGTAAAAAACTTTCGAAGAAAACTTCCTCGTATTTAGTACTCTACACTATAGAAGAATTCATCAGAAAATTAATAACTCGTTGGAGGGTAGAATTACCAGTTTTTATCAGCTTTATCTGTTCGACAACTGAGAGGATTAATACCAGTTAAGTTAGGTTATTTGATTATGCCACAAGGATTATCTGCCTTAAGGTGAAGATGCCTTTATGGATACCTTTATGTGCTTTTATATTCACCAGTTAAGGAAAAGTAGTATATTGAATATTTCAGATATAAATTGGCAACAGCCCAAATACGAAATGTGCGTTTCTAGCCTTGGCTATTAAGAATGACGAGTACACTGCGAACGACACACAGAAATCAGGAAAAAATTAGCAACGTATAGCCTGCAGCGAGCAGTGCATTAATTGAGTAGAATTTAGAGAATGGACAGAGTTTCCTTTAAGTGGTGTATTTCCTCATGTTATGTTTCCTGAATTTTATTTGTATTACAGAAATAAACAAACTGCTCATTAATTATTCCTTCCATAAGATTCCATCTCACAATCTGTCCTTTTAAGGTAATTATTATAGCAAGCAAAAATTAAAAGACTTCAGAAAAGTTATTTTTCCTCTTTAATTTTTGCAGTCCTTTAAATATTCTTGTTTGGAATTGCAAACCATAAGGGATAAGTAATGACTAGAGATGAAAGAAATGTGTATAAAAGGTCCTAGCTTATAATTTTGACTTTTTTTAATGTCATATAATTAGCCCAAATGGGCGTTAGCTCAGAAGAATTACCAGTCTAAAAACGACATTTTTGCGTCAAATCGCTATAAACGGCTGTTTCACTTTTCGAATTGTTGCCGCCAAATATTATACTCTGGTATTATATTTAAAGAAACTAAATAATAAAGAATCTACATGAATGTATATATGTCTCTCGTACTGTGAAAAAATAACGGTACTTAGAGTCATCCAATTTTGAGTAATACTGTCCTCCACCCGAACATAGGCACCTGGAAGCCCGAATTTGGAATTTGTTTTATTGTGCATTTCATATTTTGTAAAACTTCAACGAATTTTTTATTAAAAACATTTCACAATTTCAAAGTGATCAGTGGCAACACTGTAAGGAATAAAACAATTTTGTCTCCAGCGTGCGACACTGTCTATCGGAAATTCAAAAGATATGCTATTTTTAAATATTTTTAACCCAATGTGCCGTTAGCCCAAATGCTCTCGAACCTATATGTGTCTGTAAATGAAAAAAAAAAAAAAAAAACAACTATAAAAAAAAACGACTGTTTGATCATGATATAAAATCTGAAAAGCATTCAGATTGTTTTTTTTTCCTTTTCAGGCAACCATTGTTTTTTTTTCCTTTTCAGGCAACCATCTCATAGGGAACAGATGGGCTCACCAGCGGCCGAGCGGTAAAGTCGCACAGCACTGGTAGTTCGGTCCGAGGATTTCGTAGTTTTCTCCATGTGTAACGTGTATACGAGCCAGTTTCCATTATAAAGCCCTCTATGAAGGCACCCCCCTAGGCAGATTGCCCTCGAGGCTTTGCTGTAATCACATAAATCAAATAATCCCGAAGTGAATGCTAATCGAGCGAGTATTGCTTAGCAGTTTTGTCCATTCAGCTAGTGGTAGATTTTAATCATAAAACCACATATAAGACTATGGCAGTTTCATAATTAAAATTTTTTGTTTTATTTCATTATTTTAATACGAAACACTGAATGCGAATTTTTAGTTATTTATTAATTTTACTAAGCATTTTTTATGTTGCACTTCATATTATATTAACATATATATATATATATATTTTAAATCTCTTATTGACACCACATGACTTCCTTATACGGCCTATTTAATTATACTCATTATTTGCTGCATTTCATTTAAGCTTACTTCCTTGAATTATTTTAACTCAGTTAATCGATCCGTATGGCAAGTTGAAAATGACATCAAAAACTGCGAATTTTGTGATTAAACATCCCGGTCAATTTTTGTCATGCGGGAGTCAAACTTCTTATAATTTTACTTTTTTGTAATGAGTATAACATTTTCCCAGATATAAGTATAGAAACGGGGAGAGTATATTTAAGTTAGATTTCGTTATTTGTCGAAAATATTTTTTTTAATTTGGAAAAACATGAATATTTTCGTCATTTAAAAACTTATGTAATTGGAAGTATATGACGACCAACGATTGCAAAAATAATGGTTGCATGGCCGGGTAAGGAGGTTTATGTGTGTGTATATACGTATATAGTGTGTATATATATATATATGTATAGTGTGTATGTATATATACAATATATATATATATATATATA
>KK120368.1:38782-150501 GCA_000611955.2 Stegodyphus mimosarum
CCCGAAAGCCAATGATCATGCCCTTTTGGAAGTCGGATAAATCGCTTCGTTTCTGCATTACGCCAACGATTGAAATGTTTTCCGAAGCCCTCACACACCCTTTATATACGCTCAACTGCACTGTGCTGCCACCTGCCTTCTGTGATTGGTTATTTAACTCTGACATGGAAAGTACGTGGTGGTCACATTAATGTGACTGGACTGTGTATATGATTTTTGGTACTGCCGATCGCAATAAAAACGGGAAATGCACATCCAGATATTATAAGTCCCATATACAAAATTTCAAAGTTCTGCTGCTAATAGTTTTTAATAGTTTTTGAGTTAAGTTACGTGAGCTACATACGTATACGTATGTACGTAGAGAAGTCACGAAAAATTCCATTTTAAATCCATTTTACAATTCGTTTTGGCAGAAAGAGTCCTTTATTCTGCCCGCACATATAGATGTCACTCAAAAAATAGCCAAAATGGGTTCAGGAACGGTCAAAATGGACATTTCCTTTGAAATATGATACCCGAAATTTTTCGTAATTACAATACTTTCGTTACTTCCCAAAAGGATGTAATAAAATACTACGTATTTCCATAAATATCTGTAAACATTTACTTCACATTCGTATGAACTTTTTCAAATATTTTTAATTACTTGCTCTATATTTATTTATATATTGATTTATTATGCTTTACTGTAAGAAGTTTTATATAAATATGCGGTTATTCATAACATTTCGGTAAGGGAACATCAAATTTTTTGTTGTTTTGACCTACCTCATTTGCCCTTGAAATTCATCGTGGCAAGGAGTGCAAGATACTGCGCCTGTCGTTGGAAAAAACCTTGAGTACTATACGACTTTGCTCAGTTCTGCCGCCATTTTTTTATAAAGAGCACCCCGGGTAGACGAGTCCAAGAGTCTCCCACCCTTTTCCCACTACCATCAGCCTCTCTAGAGGTTCGGCTTGAGAGATCTCTCGGCTCGTTTCATGTTTAGAGTGCCCCCATGCCGCACAGGCAGTATAGATTTACAAACACCCATGCCTTACCGGGATTCGAACCGGGCCCTTCGGTACGGCATCAACGTCGTTAAAAATTATCCCGGTTGGGCGGCGGATTTCAAATTTTGTCGCATTAAGCGATAAAAGTACAATCAGTGCAATGGTAAATAATGAAGTATCGCCAAATCTCGTCAGTTTGTCAATATTGCATTTAGACATATATCGCGAATAAAATAAACTTCAGGCTTGAAAGTTTCCTGTAAGACCTGAAACTTTCTTAAAGATTTTAAACAGATCTTTTATGTGCACGCAGGATCGAAACGTACACAGTATTTCTATAACAGTCATGGGTTAATATTCTACATAATAGAGCACTCAAGAGACATAACTGTCATCTAAATTCAGGTTGAAAAGTTTTCGCTCTTTCACCACGATGAGTTGTCAAACAGTGACTCGTAAGGGATTGCTTTCAAGTGATTTTACCACCGAGTTTCTTGGCTTAAAATTCATATTTTATCGCAGAAATTGCATAAAATGTTTCATATTAATGGAGGATTTTCTGGCATGTTCTTTAATGATACTAGAATTACCTGTCCTTTGTACTACGTACAGAGTTTCAAAACTCCGTTGAAGATCAAATTTTTCTTTGATAAAGTTACTGGACTTTTATTCAAGGTATAAAGTTCGGACTTCTTGTAAACATAACAATATCCAGCCAACAGAGAATAAATATACAATACTTCCTGTTTGCGCCTCTTATATTCATAAACTCATAAAGCAAAAAGGTGAAAATTGCCTTAAATCGCTGATAAAGAATGTGAGAAAAGAAAGAAAATTAAAATAAGTAATATATTTATCGCTTTCTTATTAGTATACCTTATCAATTCTTAAGTACAAAATTATCTAAAAGCATGCAGTCACGTTTTTTGTGACAAATACATACTCGAATCACTATCAAATATAATTGAATGCTACTACAAAACAATAACCTAACTAAGTCAATAACCTAAGATAATTCTTGGAAAATCAAAACTTATCAGTAAATGACGTCAGCAATTCTTATAAAGAATGATATCAACAAAAGACAACAGATGCTAAGAGGATGAAGATAATATTGTCTGAAGAAAGATAAGGATCTTTTATTTTTCTTTCTTCCTTGATAGCTGAGCCTGCCAAATTCACTGGCACACTTTTCTGGCCATATTTTTAGTTCATGGTTCTTTATAACAGCGGATTTGAAATTTAAATATAGAGAAAGAGCGCTGATTGTAAGCGTCATTAATACTACGTACATTAAAAGATAATGACGTCCGATGTTTGTTGAACTGTTAAAAGAGAAATTCGGTGAGTTATTAGTATCGTAATTGGCAGGGCTTAATTTCTAAAATTAGAAGTGCGGGAGCCCTGTGGAAGTCTGTGAGAAACGAAAGAAAGAATGAATAAATAAAATAGCTAATAAAACATTAAATAGTTAAATTTAATTTAAGAGAAATGTAAAGAAATATCTAATGAATTATAAATTAATTTCAAATAGTTAAATAGAAAAAAAACCGGATCTTGTGTTATTTGGGGCATTAGCTGGAATTACAATTCCACTTAGTAGCTAAGAAGCAGCTGAGCCGATATCCATCTGAAGCCCTGATTAAGCCCTGATTATACGTATAATGCACTATTCCAAAGAATGATAGGTACCACTCTTTTTTTTTTCAGCACACCAATGAAAAAAGATAAAACGATTAAAGCTCCACTAAGGAGAATAGTGAGAATTCCAGAAACAGTATGAGGATATGGAAGGAAATTTTAACGGAAAAGTGTAGTTTTGAAAATAAAGATGTAAGAGTTCGTGACTTTCTGATCGCGATGCGCTGTCTATATAATTCTAGCCGTCAAGCAGAAATTTTCCCTGAATACGATTCGGTAACAAAGTTAGAATAAACGGGAGACTTCTCTGTACAAGTGGCAACATTCGTCGTCCTGTTTGGTTACATCGTTCAAAAAATCTACAGAAACTCCGCAATAGGAAGTCACTAGCGTAGAACATGCACGATCAGGGTATCACTTTTAGTACTTTATAGAACGCAAAATTTGCCCGCCCTCATAAATTCATTGCAGATACTGGAGAATAATCCTTTGACGTATGATTGGGAGGAGAGCTTTTCTTTCCTTAAAAGTCTCAACCTCTATGCAAGGCTTGAGTGCGAGGGAAAGACAGGCCTGCATTCAGAAGTTAGAATTGATTTTTAAGGCATGTTGACTATTAACAAGATATTTATCTGTTAAAATTGTGGTTTACATATATAAAAGAAGTGCCGGGACTCTTTTATGTAGGACTTCGGTACGCTCCGCCTGAAAGCCTGAAATTATAACTTAATCTCGAATACTGAAAAATACCGGAGCAGGGTTCCTGTGGGCTCCGGCGCCATATAAGATCTAGTAATTGGGTTTGTTTAATTTCACTTAAGGTAATTATGTTTTAGTTTCCTTGTTTCATCAATAGATGGCGCCAGTAGTTTATCTCCTGTCCAGCCATTCTTACCTTATCACTATATCTTATCTTGTTCATTTGCGCTTTGGCAGCTGAGGATGGTGGTTCGGTAAAACCATCGAAACTAGGCCTGTGAAAATTTGCAAATGTAACTCTGATTTTTGTTGTTTGACTTCTAAATTAATGAGGCAATATTCCACTGTAGCTTTCGCAATTCAGAAGAGACATCATGTCTTTATTTATTCCCAGGTGATAATCATCATTGATAAGACTCAGTCAAGCCCACTTCTACATCAGTAAAGTCGCATTCCTTGTCATTGTTGAGAAACGTGCTTCTCGCTGCCCACTGTTCTTTGCAATTCGCCTTCGAATAAAGATATGTGCAATAAGCAGTAATCACTCGGTATTTATGGTAATTTAAAACAAATATATTAATTTTATTCATAAAAGTATGCAGTGACGTTTTTAAACTCTACATAATTAAAAACTATGCATAAAATTATATTACAAATTTAGAACATATTATTGTCACTTAGTTCTATGCTGCATACGTTTTGCACCGATTTGATGCCCGGCAACTTTTATAAGAACAAAAAAAAATGGCGCAGAACGAAAGCTACATGTAATTTTTTCGTTGTCTGAATTTCTTTCTGCCCCGTATTTGATAAATTGCTTTGCGTTATTATTCATGCATCTGTTGATAAATAAAAGAAGCTGTGATAAAAATGCACAAGGTGCTAAGTGAGAATTAATTACGTAGCAGAAATGCTTTCGTATACGAAAAATAATGGCATCGCGAAAGGAGCAGATGAGAAATTTATTCGATGTGATAATATTTCGTGAACAAGCAGCTGTGTGACCTAATTTATCTAAATTTCAGAACCAGGTGCTCAGTATTTTCCCAGGTTGAATATGAAATGTGCATTATCCAGATAAAACCCAAGGCCGAAAATGCTTTTTTAAATTAAGATTTAAATATTAATAACATAACAGTCTGTAAAAACATAACATTTATTATGTTTATTTGTGAAGACAAGTAGCAGTTTATTATAGAAATAACACAGGAAATCGTTTTAAAAATTAATATTTTACGTTGATCTAAAATTAATACTCCCTTCAAAAAAGCCCTTTTTTTTATTCTTTTGGTTCTTAAGTTTTTATTTATTTTTTCTTATTAAATGAAACAGAAATTTCTACATATTTTACAGAATTTTCACTAAATATTAAGCTTCATTTAGCAACAATCATATGCACTTTATAAGGATAATAACGTCATTCTTCTTATCTAAAAAGGAGTAAATGTTTTTTTTTTAACTTTTTCTGATTTTAGGCACGCCTGATGACGGACGTCTCCTTTTAATTTAATAATAACACTTCAAAATAAAAAGACTCAGGATTCGTTATTTGTTTTGACATAGTTTACAAGTGTAAGTATCTTTTCATGTCATTAATATTCCACTTTATTAAATTCCCTATATCAAATCATAAAATAATGATAAATGTTTCAAATTTTTATCATATTATTATCAGACAGCGGAAATACATTAATAAGCTTTATAAAAAAACAATTGATTATTTTTACTCCCAAGAACAAAGTAAAGGTAGTATTGTTATGTGTATCATATTTCAACGAAAATATCCATTTTGACTGCTTTCGAATCCATCTGAAAGTTCTTTTGACGTGATATCTGTACGAACAGTCAACAGTCACTTTTTCTAAAACGGACTGTAAAATGGATTTGAAACCGATATAATACGCGCTAAAAAGTATAATAATATACTCTAACTCTTCTTGGGTATCTCCATATCTGCTAGATTCATGCTTTAATATGCAGAAAACCTTCACTTTGTTGTTGTTGTTACTTTTCTCATTTGTCTAACAGTAACGTCAGCACAACATCACGAAATACATTGCGGCAAGGGAGCAAGATTTGCGCCTGTCGTTGGCAGTAGCCTTGAGCACTAAACAAGTGACAGTACGAGTTTGCTCAATTCCTCCCCCCCCCCAATTTTGGTTTAGTTCACCCCTGGGGGATCGGGTCCGAGAGTCTCTCATCCCTTTTCCCCTACCACTGACCTCTCGAGAGGACATTCGGTTAGCCATATATTTAGAGTGCCCCCATACTGCAAAGACACTATACTTTACATACATTCGTGCCTTTCCGGGATTCGAACCCGGGCTCTTCGATACTCCAGTAGGATCCCCTAACCACTATACAATTTGGGTAACATTATTACTAATATTTTTAATATAATATTACATCTCATCTTCAAATAAAGTCTATGATTGGTTTGTTTTGAGCAGTTTATAAAGATAAGTTTTTATATGGCGATATAAATTCACATCTTGATAAATTTGATTATGTTTATCAAATATCGCTCATCTTAAAGATGTCTGACACATTTCTCTCTTTATATTTAAACATATCAATTGCTAATAATATTTTTTCGCACGTGTATTATTTAAAAGAGGAGGCAAAATTTTAAAAATGCGTTGTTAAATTCGAAAATATTGTGACCAACCTCCTGATCCCTCACAGCATACTGACTAGAAAATGCTGTTTTAAGGTACGAAAAAGGTTCAGTTTTATGAAAGAAGCTAAAAAAAAATTCATCAATCAGTTGGATTAAATAGACAATTCTTGCACTCTAAATGACAACAATACAGCTTTATTTTCAGCAAGCACCATTCTAATTCCGATTATTTGCGGAAATTAGAAAATTTCTAACAAATGATGTAAGTTTAAAATTCAAAACTGTACAGCAAATTGACATTAACAAAAAAAAATTTGATAATTTATTATTAAAAGACAATAGAAACCGTACTAAACCTTTGTCCTGAAATCTTAGAGTTTTCAAACCATGTTTCAAAAAGTGAAATTAGGTTATCAATTATAGTGATAAAAAGTCATTAAAAGTTACTGAAAGAAAGAAATGGATCTACAGTACAAGCTGCGATAATTTGTCACTTTTAAGGTGAGTACTGATAACATAATGTAATGAAAAGTAAAGACACGGTCTTGTCAACAAGTTTTCGAAAGTTGATAAACGGCTTATCCTAAAACAATAAATAAAAATCGAAAGCTTCACAAGTTTTATCAGAATTGATTAAAGATATGAAGTAAGTAAAATCACAAGGCAAAAGAACAAACATTTAAAATATAATAAAAACAACGAAGTGATATATCTGTAAATGATTTTCATTATTGAATAAAAAAAAATATGTAGTGAATTGTGAATGAAGGCAACATACAAGTAAATGCTCTTTATTTGTAAGAAAACATATAAATAAATAGTCTGCCCGTTTTTTTTTTCTTTGTGTGTGTGTGTGTGTGGCTGCTTGATCGATTATAGCAAATTACACGAGGGCTATGCGTGATGGACTTTCTAAGAGGAATAATTGCCTCATCTTCACTTCGTATGCAGTAAAAACAACGAAGCTCCCTTACGCACAAAATGTACACTGCTAAGGACAACAGCTTGAGTTTGTCCAATTACAAACCAGAGTCGCCCAGACGGTATAGTGGTTAGGGAAGCCTACTACGGTACCGAAGGGCCCGGGTTCGAATCCTGGAAAAGACATGGATGTTTGTAAATGTATAGTGTCGGTGAGGCATGACGACACTCTAAATATGCGGCGAAGTGAAAGTCCTCTCGTGTGGATTGGTGAGAGTTTGAAGGAGAGGACCCCAGGGAGACCCCCAGATCCCCCCGGGATCTTCTCCGTCAAAATTGGAGATCGAAAACAGAAGTCCAACCTCTCTTCGGAGTAGGCTCTGGCAACCATTGTTCCACGGGATAATGGACAAGACGACAACAACAACAATCCAGGTAAAGGTCAGCATTAACTCCGCCCACATGAGTGATGTCACATTTCTGACGTTTGTTTACATTCTGTTGTTGGGAATTACAAAGTGCGTTCTTTGAATGAGCAACATTTTTTACTCTCCAATGTAAACTTTGCTCTAGTGATGCTTTTCTTAAATTTTTTTTTAAATATTATTTCCTTACTGTTCCAGAAGGAATATAAATTTTTGACTCACGCCTTACAAAAGTTCTCTCTATATGCGTGTGTGTGTGCATACATATATGCATACGTATGTATACACACATACACACATGCACACATATAACTTTTTAATTTATAATCATATGTGGATTATATGTATCAATATATGTATGCGTATATATATATAGTATATGTATATGTGGAAATGCGTTACACACATAGTATATATATACTATGTGCGTGTGTATTTTTAATAGTAGAATAATTTATCTACAGAAGCTTTTGTTTGTTTTTATTTTTCAAGTCCTTAAAAAGAAAGTTGCTTAATAATATTAGAAATAATTCTTAATCTATTACTCCTTAGTCATTCCTAAATATGTTAACGGAAAATTTTCGTCCAATAGCTTTATAAATTTATTTTATACGAAATTCTAATTTAATAAGAATTAGTATTGATAAGTGAATTTCCATTGTTTCTTCATACATGTAGTTTAGAATTCACTTTTCAATGCATATAATTATTCTCCTTCATGGCCTTCCATGCACAGCCCATCAGCGGATGTGCGATAAAGTCACTGGAACACTGATAAGTCGATCTGAGTTTGATTCCGGGACGACAGACTGGCTGCCTGAGCACTTACCTGGTTTTCCACATATGTAACATGGATATGACATAGTTTTGTTTCCTTAGAAAATCCTCCACGAAAACATCCCTCCCATATAGACCTTGCATACTTTCCATAATCAAATTAACCAAACCAACCCTCCAAGCATAACAGCTCTTCAATAGAAATGCTTCATATCGGTCAAGCAAAGGACATTCATTAATGAAATAAATTATCATCATGCACGCTAAATCAAACTCGGAAGTTATTATTAAGTATGCTTACAGAAACAAACTACTTAATACCAATTTTTTTTATTCATTTTCATTTTAAAAAGTATTTGAATAAATGTCTGACCTTTAATAAATACAGTCTAATTCTCTCTAAGATGACCACCAGCTGTTCTGCATAAGTTTAATTTTGTGTAGAGCTCATCATCTCAAAGAGAAGATGTTCAGTACCAAAGTTTGTTTGTATATTGAGGAGAAATAGTGAGTTTTAGAGGTGATCACAAAGAAAAGGTTTACCGTGTTATGATAGTTTGTTCCTGACTTTGTCCGCAGGGAAGGAAGTGTTTTCTAAGTGTAGGACAAAATATATCAATCTAAATAATCCATGTTAAGAATTGAGCTAAGAAATGACTAATACTGAAGCTGAAATTAAAGTTATATAAATTTCAATGCCATGTATGTAATGCGAATCTCAAATTTAGTTTCCCGCGATGTGATTTTTTAAATGTAAAGATTAGTCTCTGATATATTGATATATATATATATATATAAATTTTAACTATAACATAAAGTCCTATATTTGATGATAATACTGAAAAACGTTAGACATATGAAAAAATAAGTATATGTTTTCTTCGCATATTATGGAATATTCATCTTCGCATGTGATGGAACATTTATCACCACATCATCATTCCCGTGACTTAAGGGAACATGAAGTTACACAGTTCCATAGTCACCAGAAAAATGTATGATAGTCATAAGTTTGACAAAATATCCTTTCCTCAAATGAAAAAATCCGATGTGTACACCACATGATTTCCTTGTACGGCATATTAAATTATACGCATTTTGCATTTCATTTAAACTTATTGGATTGCATTAAATCTACTTCGCCGATGAAATCTTTGGTTTTTAAGCAAAACAAATAGCTTGGAACAAAAAAATAGGGCAACAAATAAGTCAAAAGACATTACATAAAGTTTTGAAGATGAAAATGTTTTATTTTTTTAATGTATTATATAATCCTTATCTAATGATTAAAATTTATATTTTAAATTCCTAAGTTATGTTTTCTTTTCATAATTTGATAATTTTTCAATAATTTAGGTATCTTTTAAGAAAAATTGTGAAAACCATCAACTTGTGCACCCAATGAGTAATTTTTACCTTTTCATCCATCTGTTAAATCCAAATTGAGCCAAGGTGGTTGTGTTAATACGTAAGTGCCACTAATTTTACTGGCAGTACACTGTATTCTTTTATGTACAGTAATATTTAGTTGTGTTGAAATTATATAGTGACAATAATTTTGCTTAAGATAGAAATTTTTCAATGTTGCAAGTTTACATTTTGGTTCATCTTTTTTATGTGATGAAAAGCAGCAAGTTAAAAATTTGAAAACGAATATTTTAGAGTTCCTAAATTTTGTAATAGTACTAAGCATTATTTCTTTTAATTACTCAGTGACTATTCCAGAAATAAATAGTTTTATTCTATATACTGGAAAAAAAATCATTTCTGACTGGCATAAAAATCAGAATTTTGAAACAGTAGCAGAAAAATCCTTAAAAATACTTATTTTTAAAACACTAATGCAATAAAAACATGTTAGCACGAAATTTCTGAGTAAAAGATAACTTCTGCTATTATTGAATTCACACTTATGATCATTATGTATATACAATCATTCTTATGAAAATAAATAGTACAGGATATCTTAGACCTCTGCTTTTTAAACTCTATATATATTAATCTGGGAATTAAATTATTTCACTGTAATAAATAAATGAGTTTTAATAATTGCATTATAGATGTCAATATAACGTACACTGGTGTACAAAAATTAAGGATGAAGTCGAAAAATTAGCATATCAGCTGAACGAAGAGGCAGAGCGGACAGAAAGACCAATCAGGAGATTAAGTAAGGTGACGTACTGTAGCACAGGCGCAGATATGCAGGTAGACGTAATGGGGGATTGTCTGAGTAGTATAAAGCATGTTGTCGGTGTAAGATCAGTATTTCTGGCAAAGAGCTTGCACGCCGTATAGCAGTTAAAATCACACCGAGTTGCTGCCTCAGCGAGAAATGGCGAATAATCAATCTGTTAGACGACATCTGGATGCTTTTACCCGAGGTCGAATCATTGGGAAGTTGGAGAAAGGCCGCAGTGGGACAAGTGTGGCTGCAGAGTTCGGAATTGCTCACAGCATCGTTTCACGACTTTGGAGAGAATTTCAAACTACAGGAACAGCTATCCGGGGGTTTAGTAGTGGTCGTCCACGAGGAAGCCCACCCGCAGATGACCGGTATATTGCCTTACAGGCCAGAGGAAACAGGCGGCAGACAGCGAGAGAAATCGCTAGACACACGAAACAGGCGAATGGACAACCGATATCGCGTTTTACCGTTTTACCGTTTTACCGTGGCCAGAACACTGCACGGTGGTGGTCTGTTTGCATGACGCCCTGTACGGTGTGTACCTCTAACGCCTGCCCATCGGAGAAGGCGTTCTCTGTGGTGCCGGGAACACCGGAATTGGAGAGACAATGAATGGGGACGAGTACTCTTTACAGATGAGAGCAGATTTAGTCTGAGTTGCGATTCTAGACACATACACATCTGGACAGAGCGGGGAACACGCAATAACCCCTTCAACATCATCAAAAGGGACTGTTTTGGAGGTCGCGGAGTTCTCGTTCGAGCAGACATAATGCTTAATAGCCGGACCGACCTTCATATCTCCCAAGGAGGTTCGTCACCTGGGACTGCTATTGTAACGAGGTTCTTCCTTACATGCGTCTGTTCAGAAGGGCTATGGGTCCTCAGTTCCTAACGACAACGCTCCACCTCATCGCACAGTTACTGTCGAAGAGCTGTTGGAGAGTGAAGATATTGAACACATGGATTGGTCGGCAAGGTCTCTGGATCTAAATCCCGTCAAGCATGTACGGAACTTACTAGGGAGCCCCGTGGCAGCACGTAACTTATCGCCAGTAACGATTCCGAAACTGCGATTGGTGCTACAAGAGGAACGAGCAGCAGTGTCTCAACAGCTCATTAACAACCACATATCCAGCATGCACAAATGATGTGAAACCTGCCTAGCAGTCAGGGGAGATCATATCCCCTATTAAAGACCGGATGTTTCTTGCTGGACACCCATCACAGGGATGTTTCGGCCTTCAGTCGCATTGCGCTCCATGCTACTTTTTCAATAAAGCTTCTTTTTATCCCTCTGATTTCTCTTTTAGTAAGTGTTGCTTACATTAATCATGTCCTTACGTATTGGGGATCTTACTTTATTAAATGTGTTGATTTGGAAAGCTTTTGTACAAAGTTATATTGAAAAAACCGTCTCGTCCTTAATTTTTGCACACCAGTGTATTTGTTTACTGTTAACATATTCTTTGACCATTTTAATTAAATGATTTTTCCTCTTCAATTTTTCATCAATAATGTGTGTATATATTTTACTTATGATGAAGAGAAATTAACATTTAAAAATGAATTATAGACTGTGAAAGTATTTTGCAAAAGAAGGTATTGGAAAAGGAAATTATTGCAATTCATATAACTTGTAAATAAATAAAATGTGATAATTATATGGTATTGTTTTTACTTGTTAAGAATGGATATTAAGTTATGGATAATAGAATGGAATTCTGTGAAGCACTTGTATGAACAATAATACTAATTCATCACATTCTGATTTTGATTTCAGTACTTAATGTAAATATAAAGCATTATTGACAGAATATTTGACCTCATGTTAAATAGTTACATCTGATCTTAAGTCCAATGTATTTATTACAAGATATTGAGTCTGGATTTTAATTCAAAACTCTTTTCACGTATCTGTAAATGACCTAATTTTAACCGATACTCTTCTGTTATAGGTGCAGGATTCAGAGTTATATGTATGTATTCACTTGTGGTTTTGGTTCCAGTTTAGTTTAGTATGGCAAAGCACACTAGGGCTATCTGCCTATGGGGAGGAATGTCTTTGAGGAGGAATTTCGAAAGGAAGTTGGCTGGTAAAATTTTTTTACAAATGAAGAAAACCATGAAGACGCTCATGCAGCTAGCCCATTTGCCTGGATTCCAACTCAGTGTTCAGAGATTTTACCGCTCGGCGACTGGTGGGCCTATGCACGTGCGGATATGCATGTTTATAAGCTCATATACATGAATACATACATGCGTACATACATACATATATTTCTGAATGATAGTAGAATAGTACCTTTTAACCATATATCTTACAGTTTCGACTAATTTTATGTACTGTGATCAATTATACATCTTATTATAGATACGTCAATAATACATCTTATTATCATTAATTTCTTACTAACAATTCAATTTCAATTGCCATCAGTTGATTCATAACTCATACAGATCTCCATATATATATAAATAAGTTTTTTCACCATAAAGATTACAATGTAAGTTACATAGTATATTTGCAACAATTATTAATTACTCATAGAAATACAAAGTATAAAATCAGGCAGTAAATTGGAAATATAATTTTGATGAATTTGGAAATAAATATCAAATAATCAGATAATAATCTGTATATATATAATCTGTATGTCATTAGATTTTTTAAATGCACAAACTTCACAATTAAAAATACATACTAATGTAAGAAAATCAACATTACATGCTTTTTCTCAAAAAGAGTGTCAGTTCAAGACATATTTTATTGAGTCCAACTATCAATGGAACTCCAGTTAATCAGTCTTTAATATGTCAAAATGTAAGTTTTGAAATGTTACTTTAAGTTAATTTTTTTTTATCTATTCAGTTTTGGCTTATGTAAGTTTTATTGTATTTAACTAGATGTAAAGGACTATAAACACACATTCAAGCAATTCACTTGAAAGTATGTTTTCTGGAAATAAAAGTATACTTATTGGATTTAATTTAGCATATACCTTAGAATAGGTAATGATACCTAATTGTTAGGTATTTTCGATTAAATTCCGTTCTTGCTAAATTATATTCAACATCATTTAACAGTTGCAGCTTTGTAGCTAAATTAGATTTCAGCAGATCTATTACACTAAGCACTAAAACAGTTATTTAATATTTTTTTCTTTAATTTACATTTCAGCAAAACAATGAACTTCATTTCTAAGAACGCATACTGAAGAATGAAAATTCAAAATATCATATACGCTTTACCAGAACCATAGTGTCAATTAATAGTGATTTAATCGTTAGTAGATATGGATATCCAACAGTCTTGAAATATCAGAGCTGGTAGCGTATCTTATTACCTTATCTTATTATTAGCGTATTCAGTTCGTATTAAATAACGTTTGCATCATTTAACTTCAGAAGTTTCACAGCTAAATTACATTTCAATATGTTCATTACAGTGTGTGGGGTTTTCACCTTCTTCTTTCACAGTTCAGTCCTTTAAACCCCAAACACCGGTAAGCGAATAATTGCTAGAGTGTGAAAACAGAGACGTAAGATTCGAGAAGGGTTAACTATCCTTTATTTCTCAAAATAAATATAACACAATCAGCTCCTAACTCGGAGTATACATTAAAGCCTTCATTTGGGCTTGAACTCAGATTAATATGAAATTAAACTTAACTAAGCTTAACTAAAGCTAACTGAAAGATATAGCCGAAGCTATCAAGAGTCTAAGTAGTTGGCGCCTAAATCTTAATTAGGTCGGTGAAGCGAAACAAGGGCCTGAAGTACTGCCGAGCGTAGCAATAGCTTAGAGGAAGGTAGCCAAAGGCAAACGCGCGTTAGTCAGGAACTCGGACTCTCTAACGAAGTCAGTGAAAACATCGACTTAAATACTATTCTAACTCACTTGCATTAACCGCGTTTCTAAAAATACATTCTGGTAGGAAATTGTAAGCTGAAGCTAGAAGGGATAGGAAAGATGCATAAATTTAAAATAACTGTTATAAAATTATGATAAACCTTTTAACTTTCTCATCTTCATACTCTTTACATTCTAACAGTAAAATGAAGTTTATTTCTATGAGTACACGTTGAATCCAAAAAGGAAATCAAATCAGAGTCAATAATGCTTTAAATATTCACATAGCTTTATATGAAATATATTATAAGGATATTCTGACACACACTCTGTCATTTCATTGCAATGGCAACTGGTGGCATTTTGATTCAAAATATTTACTGCATTTGTCAAGACTTGTATTCCTTCTAGTTGCCTTTGGAAACATAACTGGAGTCCTGAGTAGGAACAGGAAGCTTACTCAAAGCTATGTTCGGGCGTGTGTAGAAGATGCAACAAATATAAGAAGGGTTAAATTTACCCTTTATGTCTCACAACGAACAACCGTTCCCTCACTTTGGGATACAGAGACCAGCACTTATGGTCTAAAACGTAGAAAATAAGAAATAAACTAACTTAGCTAAATAAGACCCTAACGTAACTTAGATGCTTTACAGAGAGTAGTAACGCGAAGACTAGCCTTTTAACACTACGTATGTAGTGAGCGGAATGCAAAAATTACAATACGTCTTCAACTATCAGCAAGAACTAAGTTCTGGCCTTAAAAGCAAACATGAACTGACTGAAAAGCACGCGCGTGGTAAGGCAGCGAAGAATCCCTCTCTCTCTCTCTTCCTGTTAAAAGCCATATCTTAAATACTTATACAGTTTGCAACTTCATTTGCATAAACAATTCTATTCGCGCTTATTCTGGCCGGAAATAGAAAATAAGAGAGGATAGCGAAGTTTTAAAATAAAATAAAAGTTAGTAAAACTTAAAATCTTTACTCATTAATTACTGACACAAATTAGCATTTTTAACCAAGAAAAGATAAGTTTACTTGGCTTAATTCCCGCAGGTATATTTTACATATTGGATGATTTAACTGTTCATCACTTAAAAGTTTCTGATTATCAGTATGCAGAATAATTTGTAAACCACACTTTACATACGTCTTCCAGCCGTCAGTAATTGCCATCTGACTAGCTCTAATTTTGTATTGGAACAGTAGAGTAATCTTTAAAATTCCGAAACAAACATTAAATCTTTATATACAGATATATACGAATATATATAAACACTTCCATTCCGAAAAACTTAATGTACATTCAAAGAAAGCACTTCTTAACGCCGAACAACAGATTATAAATTAACGTCAGAAATGTGACATCAATCGTGTGGACGAAGTTAATTGTGACCCTCATATGGACTGTTAATGGTCACATTCAAGCTGTTGTTCTAGCAGTGTACATTTTGCTTTATGCCTCCCGTATCATTCACTGTACTCCCGTATTGTAGGCCGTTCACTTAAAATCGAACATGTGGTGAACTGTAGTCTGTTACATTAAAATAGGCAATTAACGTGTATCGTCACCACCACACAGAGGAGATCAGAAGATTCTATCAATAGAAGACTCAGCCGTCATCTTTAGTAGTCCTGCATAGTTACAAAGCAAGCTAGGTGGAAGGTGAATGGCCTTTAAGTGCATATTCAAATATAACAGATTACACAGCTCAAGAGTCTTCTACATTCCTCTGTTGGCAGACTCAGTGGTAAGGAGAGTTGCGAAAGAAGTGTCAGAGGATTTTAGCTTGAACCAATGGGTCATAATCATTTTGTAGCTTTAACCATGGTCTCATATTAGAAAAACAGATAATTATGTTAACGTTTAAGTGGCCACTAAGCAAAATTTAAAAAATTTCAGAATTAATAAATAGTACTTCGGCTTAAAAGTGAAATAATAGAAATGAAAGGCAAAACTGCACTGTATTCAGCTTTTAATACTACATAATTTTAGGCTCTGAATTAAACTCGATGGCTTATAGTAAAAATGTAAATAGCAGTATTGGTGGAGCAATGAATCTCGTTTTTCATAAAATACATCATTCCCATTGCTAACACAAATGCACCTCAATCGTACTTGCCAGCTTCTGTAAAGTGATAATAAAGTTTACATAGCATAGCTAAGCATTACCCAATTGATAACTGACAGAATCTTTAAAAGACAGTAAATACTTTAATAATATCAATTTTTAGAAGGCCAAAATTAAGCATTAATTCAGAAAGATTCTCCAAGTTTAAAAGTCTATTGTTGTAGTTTAAAAAAAATAAAAAATAGAATTATAAATATTATATGAATATAAAAGGAAAACATCAAGGTTTTATTATATACGCGATAGAGGGAGGTACTTTTTAATTTGAGAAATTATTTCTGGAAATATGAAAATGGTGTCTAAACAACAGAGAGTTTTTTTTATTAGACCAAAGGACGTTAGCCCAGAAGGGCTATCAATTTCGTTTTGCCATTTTGCGTTGGTTCATTATAAATTGTTGCCACCAAATGTTAGACCCTGTGTTATATTTAAAGAAATTAAATAATTAAGAATCTGCATAAATGTATGTATGTTTCTCGCATTGTGATAAAATAACGGTACCTAGAGTCATCCAATTTTGAATAATGTGATCTTCCACTGAATATGGACATCTGGAACCCCGAACGTGGAATTTGAAATTTGTTTTATTGTCTATTTCATATTTTGTCACATTTTAACGAATTTTTGATTAACAAATTCAACGATTTCAAAGAGAGCAATGGCAACACTGTACGGAAAAAAGAACATTTTTATCTCCACGCTGAGATTGTGTATCGGAAATTCTAAAGATATGCTTATGCGATATTACTGTTGAATTGAATTTTATGGTTTAAGTGCGAAGAACATAATATTTAATAAATAAAGGTAGCACACAAAACGTTGAAAAAAGCTCCTTTGGGTGCAATGTAAAATCTGGAAATTTCAGATTTTATTAATTAATATCTCGGCTGATTAAAGTCGTGAGCAGTCGAAATGGCTTCCCGCGAATTTTTAGAATTGGGAATAATGTATTTAATTTTTGGCAATGCTATTTTCTTTTCATTTTGAACTTTAAATTTTTTTTTATTTTATTTCCCCATTTTGTAGATTGTCCTCTGCATGATGTCACTGGAACACAGTGAATCAGATCATTTAGTTTTAGTTACTGGCTTCCTTAGATATCCAGATATTACTCTCTGCGACTTCTTCTTTTGGACCACCAACGTCTTAAGTGGTAATATCCTTGAACACTGGTAATTCGGTTCGAGGTTCGAATCCCGCGAACAGGTTGGCTGCATGACCGTTTTCGTGGTTTTCCCTATGTGTAACGTGCTAATCCGAGACAGTTTCCCTTAGAAAGCCCTTCATGATGAGTTCCTCTCTCTTCTCCATCCAACTCCTCCCTCTTCTCCATGAAGTACCTTAGAGCAGAACACGTAAATAATAATAATGCCTTCTTCCTTTGGAGAGTATATAAAAGATCAGATGCTTGTGTCATCTCCGCCACAAGTCTAAACAAACTTCAGATTCTTATTTAAGCCTTTTTAGAAATCATCACTGACATACTTATAAGGTGTCCACAGGAAGTTTCAGATCGCCTTGACATTGCACACTTAGGAACATCACATAGGGAACATAGGGACACACACATAGGGAACATCTGTCAATAAAATTTTAGCAAGTTGAGTTATATTCGTGTGTTATTTAACATTCTATGTTGTTACTTTTTAAAATTATAAATAACTGAAATTGTACTAATATTTTTGAATTATTCTATATAACAATACGTTTATGCAAAACTGCCTTAAATTAATCAAAGAAGAAGAAAAAATTAAAAGGTATTCTGTCCTTTTTATCGTTACGTCGTTGAACGCAGGAAAGATGTCTAGCGTCCAACTTAAACGCACTGCTTATAGGTTTCATGAAATTCTCGTTAGAAAGTTCCTTGTTGTAGCAACAGCAAGGAAAATGACACGCCGTTAACTCAAAGAGTATAAATATAGTGGTTTGCATTGACGTATACCGTCCACGCAACTAATTCAGAGTTATATACAGTTAATAAAAAAGTAACGATAATCAGGCAAAAACGTACGAAAGCGTAAGACCAGAAAATGTGCGTTTACTCACCTACAGAAGCTTTCAACAATTATTGTTTCGCTAGATTTGTATCGCTCATTTAGTTTAACAAAGGAAATTTTGTTGATTAAAATATTCGAAATGTAGTCCAAATCCACGGCGCTTCAGAGGAAAAAAACACTTGAACAGTTTCCATCAGACGTCTAAATGATTCCAAGGCCAAGGTTTAAATTTATACCTTTCATTAAAGTGATAATTTCGGAGCGCTAATTTTGACACGCAGTCAGTTGTGCAGAGCCAAATATCACAATTACAGCTTTTTTTTCGCATTCGCCCATTTCAATTCAGCACACATCAACAAAATAGTTTTGGATTTTAAAAAGATTTCTTTCCAAAATAAACAGAATATTAAAGTAAAAAGGAAAATATGTAAGATACCAAAAAAAAAATTCCGATTAATGATAACAAATGCAGAAATAATACTTTTAAAAGAAGCACAATAAAAGATTTATTTTTAAAAAGTACTGAAAGATAAGATAATTGAATTTTAAAACCAAGATCTTTGGCCAAAGGATATCTCTGTGTTCGGAACAATATAAAATGAGTTTTTTGTTTTTTAAAAAAGGGCGTTTTGAAATCGCATTCGTATTTGATAGACAGTCAAAAATTTTAAATAAATATAAAGAAAATGTATCATTTATTCCTTAAATATTACTTAAAGAAGACATAACTGAGTCTCCTGTAGTTGTGTTTTACATTCGATCATTATATGCTACTTATTTAAATAACCAGAAGTATCAAGTATTTGTTTGAAGTTCCACGTAAAATAATTAAATTAGAAAATTTAAAACTGAAATTAGCACTGCGATCAACCTTAATAGAATTGCTTTGAGGCGAAAACATGATGAAAAATGATGGAAGGAAAAACATTGAAAGAGTTTACCCCAGATCTACAATCTCAATTTTTCATTTGCCTTTATGGCCACACTTATGCGGCTTTGGTCCTAACACATAAAAGTCAAAATTTGATGTTCGTATAACAGAGAAAGTTTTCAAGACCTCTTGAGTCTCACCAGTCACCGACTGATTAAGACCACTGAAATGCTGGGAGTTTGACGTGAGCTCGATTCCAGGCGAACGGCCTTCCTGCGTGAGTAGTTCTCGTGGCCGTCCTCACGTGCCACCTGAGTACGAGGCAGTTCAGCTTCGAAAGCCCTCCACGAAATCATTCCTTTCCTTAGGCAGATGACCCTTGTGTTCTTCGCCGTATTGAAATAATCTAATCTAACAAATACCGTTCGACTTATATGCACCAAGAATGAAATGAAAATTTATGACAATTAAAAAAATATGTTCCCTAATATAATTTATGGAAACATTCCCTGGGGGTTTCCTCCCCAGTCACCTCTAAAGCTGAGACATGTTAAAAGTGTACAAGCATGCTTCTAGAAACTTGAGGAATTTTAATAATGATAACAATACTGCATGTTCTTGCCATTTATTGCCCAGTAAGGTATCTAATGTGAAATTCTATTTAAATAATGACACCATTTATGCAATAAAATTGTGAATAATCATTTTTAAGTTGTTTTGTGATTTATTTTTACTTCCTTGTACGAAGTAAAAAGGAAGTATTGTAATCGCGAAAAATTTCGGGTGCTATATTTCAATGAAAATGTCTATTTTGACCGCTATCGAATGCAATTTAACGATGTTTTTGAGTGACACCCGTATGTAAGGACAGAATAAAAAACTCTTTTTCTCCAAAATAATTATAAAACTGATTTAAAATGGATTCTGAAGAGATTTTTTCGTGGCGTCTGTGTGTATACGTACTTATATATTTATGTATCTCGTATAACTCAAAAACGAGGAGCCTCAAAACGTTCAAATTTTGTATATAGGGCTGCTATAACATGTAGATGTGCACCTTACATTTTTGTTGCAATCCGCCGCACCAAAGATATATAAATATATATATATATATCCACTCTGTTACTCGGCTCAGTGAGCTCAGTTTCTTTATTGTTATAAGTTTGTAAATGATACATTTTTTGCTTTAAAATGATTGAATTATGTTGTTATTTTCTTTCGGTTAAGGGTTTTATGCCCTTAGTTAACCTGCATGCAATAATTGCGGAATTATGAACAATTTAAAAGATGTTTAAGTGCGTCTAAGCCTAATTTTTGGTTATGATAGCGGTCGTATTTGTTTAGATTTGAAGCTTGGCAGAATAGGGGATTTGTTGCCAATCTAGAGAAACTAAGTTTCGCAACAACAAAGTTGCGTCTTCTTTTATTATTGCGAATTTAACTATGCTTGATTCAATTTTAATCGTAAAAATTGTTTTTTAATTGTTTTAACTGTACTTGGTGTTTTATATTTTTGTATATCTTTCAATTTTTAATGAAAATATTCTGTATTTTTATGTATTTTTGCCTTACGGCGAAGTGAGAACTTATTTAATTAGTAGCACATGCGCATTAGGTAAGGGGCGCTGAGTCGTCTGTGAAAACTGTTCCTTTTCATTTGTTTAATTTCTCTTATACATCGTTTTAGATTTATTATAGTATTTGAATAGAACTTGTGGTAATTCTTCAGATGCTATAATTTTTTGCTCACTCTAAGTTACAAAATGAATTAGACGTAACGCTGTTAAGTGAACGTAGCGTCGAAGTATAGCTATGGTAAATAAATATAGCGAACTTTAAAGAGTGCATTTATTCTATTGTGGTTTATGTGCTATCGACGAAGTAGATTTAATTAAAAATTCGGTAACTGATACTTCAATATGTTTAAATGAAATGCAGGAAATTTGTGTATAATTTAATATTCCGTACAAGGAAGATCATAGAAGGTATATATCAGATTTTTTTATGTCAAAGTTTGAAAAAAAATTAGCAAAAAGTTAAGAACTAGAAAGAATACTTAAATATTTAACTGAGTAGTGGTAGATATAAAATATTTAAAGAATTTCAAAAATATTTCTGTTTTTCATTTGAACTTTTAACGTATCTGATGCTATTATATTCATACCTCCAAATATACGTATACATTCACAACTTTCAAGAAGAAGGAATTTCTAACCATCTTTTGTGGATATAGAAAATGTGCAAGTATGATTGTGAATATTTATTCTCATCATTCGTTTACTTCATTGAAAGACAGTTTATAACGCGCGAGTGAGAACTGTTTATTTTTTTGCCAAGAAAATTAGGCAGGTGATTGTAAGGAATAACATTTCCAATAATTTTCGTTTCATATTAAATGCTAGAGATATTATTTTATCTAGATGTTTGAAGCAATGGTATCAAACTCAGCTTGCACATGGTCCGTCAGGACACATTTTATTTTAACAAAATAAAGTATTTTTAACAACATTTTAAATTTTATTTAGTTAACATTTATTGAAACATATATAAAAAGTAATAATTATGACGCAAAATTTTTTGGGGAAATCTAAAAGTTGATATCTGCAGGAAATTTCTGATTTGATATTGAATTAACTACTAAATGTGTTTTACTTAAAATAAACAAGGAACAAAACTTCAGAATAAATGAGTACAAATATGCCCTCCTTTTTAATTCCTTGTATGAAGTAAAGGAAGTATTGTAATGGCAAAAAATTTCGAGTATCATATTTCAACGAAAATATCCATTTTGACCGATCTCGAATCCATTTGTACGATGTTTTGCTTGTTATCTGTACATACGGATAGAGAAAAGGATTCGTTTTTTCCAAAACGGATTGTAAAATGGATTCAGAAAAGACTTTTTTGTAACGTCTGCGCGCACGTACGTATATACCATTGTATAATTCAAAAACGAGTAGCATCAGAACGTTGAAATTTTGCATATGGTACTGCTATAGCATGCAATTGTACGCTGCAATTGTATACCTTTTATGTTGCATTCGGCTGCACCAAACGTTTACATATATTGCGAATTTGTCCCCCCCCCCACTTGATGAGCTCATTTTTTTTTTGCTTATATGTTGGTAAACTGTGACTTTTTGCTTTAAAAGTAATCGAATTATATTGTTCTTATATTCCTGTTAAGGATTTTATGCCTTTAGTTAATCTGAGTGCAACAGTTGTAGAATTATCAATAATTTAAAAGTGGCGCTAGGCCTAACGGGGCCGCCATTTGCTTGCATTTGAAACTCTGAGTAGAATAGTCAATTAAGTCAGTTGGTGCACCAACCTCAGTATCTTTCTACACAGCGGGACTAAAAGTTAACTTTCAGTGTATGCATCGAAATTTTTGTTTTTATGCCCGCTGTCTGAAATACTTGTTTTGCCACAGAAAGTCTAATTTTAATTGTAAAAATTGTTCTTTAATTGTTTTTAAGTGTATTTGGTGTCTTAAGTTTTTCTCTATTTTATAATTTTTAATGAAGATGTTTGGAGGTTTATGTAATTTTGCCTCGCCGCTAAGTGAAACAGATATTTTTATTCTTTTTATCCATCTAAATGTACATGTATCGTAGCGCATTCTAATATACGTGACCTGACTTTTATACATTTGTTTCCATTCCAAACAAACGTGCGTTTACGGATTATTTGAATCGGTTTCTTTATTCAATTATTTTAATTTTATATTAACGTAAAAACAATTTTTCATAGTGTGCATTTTGCTAAATAAAAAGATTTGTTTATCTTTAGATTTGTATGTAGACAGCAGCATTTAACGAACTGTAAGAAAAAAAATATGATCATAAAACTTCTTTTACAGTGGTAGCTAAGACTGTGGGTACGTTTTATGGTTTAAAAAATATATTATATATGCATGTAAGCTATAACAAAATATTATAACTGTTTTAAAAACTAATTGGCGATCTCAAGATTAGCATGCTAAATTTGGTGATCTTCCCCTAAATTCCTCTGTTCTCCCAAATTCGAGATCATTCGAAATTACGTAACACTGCTTGAAAAATGGTAACTATAAGTAAAACTGACCAATCATGGATTAGGATTCGTATTTGCATCTACGCAGTATAAATTCTGCTTCGCGAAGAACTACATTCCTTTTTTCCTGACTTCTACCCTGCAAGCATATCTGTGCTGCTTGTGCTTTCCTGCCTGAAATGACGTAGCACTTTTTTATCTGGCTATATAAGAAATTATCGTAATTGCTATGATTAAAGAGTATATTCTCTACAAGAAATTATCCTAGTGTGCCTGCAAATCTGCAAATAAAGATGTTAATTAGCTGAATTCAGTTTGGTATCAACTCTTTCCTCTCGCCTTACCACTCTGCCGACTGTGTTCCGGAAACATGATAATATATATAAGCATGGATATTTCATGCGATGGAATACTTCATGAATATATATGGATGGAATATTTCAGGAATATTGAATGCGATTCAAATATTTATATATCGTTTGAGAGAGAATTTAATGCTGAACTGAAACAAAAAATGGAACTCATATTACTTTTAATACGAAACAATTTATATCATAAGCATTGTAAAATCCCGTTGAATCTACACATTATTCTAAATTGACATCAGACATGTTAATAGATTCAGCATTTAACAGGGAAACTCTTGTTCCTGATAACAACATCACGCAGATCTTTTATTAACTGACAGATACTGGTACAAGAGAGCTGAACACCGGAATTTCACCACTGGTTGTCCAGATTTAGTCTCACCGCATTAACTATGCAGTTCCGTTTGAATTTTGATGAAAGATGCCTCGGCTGTGATCCGATGTTTCCCACCCTTTTTTTCCCCGTGCCAAATAACCACTCTAGGGGACTACCGGCTAGCCAGTGTTTTAAGTGCCCCCATGAAGCATAGACATTATATTCTTGATCGGTTATTGCTACGGTAGCCAGTGTCGCTAGCCGCTGGTCCAGTGGCTCACAGAGCTGCAAAGTTTTTGAAGCTTTATTTTTATGGGGGGTATTATAGGATGCCAGTGCGCAATTATAGACTCTATTAGATGTGTATTAGCAATATCTTATTCCCCAGAATCAAATAATTTGCTTTTTCTTGTAATCCTCTCCCTATGACCAAAGTCTGATAACTTTCTCTTTATTGTTCTTGAACCCACAAGAATACCAACTGTACTCATGTAATTTATGAGGATTTCAGAATAAATTCTTCTCTCTGTTCTAAGCCATGATAATTCTTAGCCTTCTTTTATCACCAGGTTTGGTACACTTTCGTCTTATTTTTTATCTATTTTGTTTCATCATATCTTGAATAAATTTTTACGCTGCAGATCTTATGACATTAACTGCTTTGCATTTTCGGTGTAGGAAAGACCATTTTCATGTAACACAGCAAACCTACTTGTTTTTGTGGATATCCGATCTTTTCTTTCCCTGTTTTCACTTTCAACTATCATTTATAATTTTAATTCATAAAAATATTCACAAAACCATTAACTGCGTGCAAAACTATTGCAAATTGCAAGAAAACTATAACTGCATACAAAAACTGAATGAATATGAAATTCGTTATAATGGACTAATTCGACTTTTACACTAATATGCTCCTACTTCACTGATTCTCAGAAGAAGACCTGAGTTAGGGTAATTCAACACTGTAATTCTATTGCTGTTAAAACTTTGTTAAGCTTTTCTATATTATTTAGATTAAATTTAAGATAACGATTTCATATTGAAGGTAGCTAATTTCTTTTTTTCCCTTTCAATTGTGAAATAATTTTTTTCTTTCGAACGATATGTAAATAATATCTGCATTGAATCAAGTATTTCATTTTTTCATTAGCATGCAAGACTGAAAAACAAAAATCCAAATTTCAAAAAGTGCCTTTAATTTTGTTACCACTGTATACTTTTCTCCATTTACACAAATAAATAAAAATAAATGTACTTTATACAGAGGCTGTTCGCACATTTTTTAGATTAATTTGCTTTGCCATCAAAACAAAATCTGACGTGGACACCACGTGACTTCCTTGTACGGCCTATTAAATTATTTGTTGCACTTCATTTCAAATGACTTCCTCGTACTTCACTATACTCGTAATCCTCATTCAACTAATTGAGTTCTCTTTCCGCGGTAAGGCTAAAATACATAAAAACTCAAAACATCTTCATTTAAAATTGCAAGATACAGGAAAACATAAAACACCAAATACAGTTAACAAGAGTAAAAAAAATAGTTTTTAGAATTAAAAATTAGTGTTTCTGCACGAATACAAGCAATTAGATCAGCGGACAAGAAGACAGATTTTAAGTGCACAAAACTGAAAGTTTACTTTTCTTCCCATTCTGTAAAAGACACTGAAGTTGCTGCAGAAGCTGATTTAATTGACTACGTAAAGACATTAGGTTTTTATGAAGTAGGAGATATGAAAAATGAGCAATACCCTGGCCGGGACTCGAACCTTGGACCTCTCGAATACGTGCCGAGCGTGCTGACCATTACACTAGGAAGGTATGCTAAGAAGGCAGGGGAAATATCTTATAACTATTATACTAAGAATTTCAAATGTAAACAAATAGCGGCTTCATTAGGCTATGTAGCACTTAAACAACTTTTAAACTGCTGATAATTCTACAACTATTGCATGCAGATTAACTAAAGGCATGAAACCCTTAACCTGAACATAAAAACAACATAATTCAATCACATTTAAAGCAAAAAATGCACAATTTACCTACGTATAAGAATAAGAAAACTGAGCTTGCTGAGCCAGTTACAGAGTGGGTATATATATATATTTATATTTGGTGAGGTCGATTGCAACTAAAATGGGAGGTGCACAGCTACATCCCATAGCAGTCCTATATACAGGGCGTTCGGGATAAATTTGACAAAAAAAATTACAGGAAGAGTAAATTACAATACTATCAACAAGATTCGCATAAAATAACCACCATTAGCATCGATCACAGCTTCAATCTTGGTTCGAAACGTCGAACAAGCTGATGCTACAGTCTCCCTGGGAAGGGCCTCAAAAACTGTTTTAATTTTATCCATTAACTGGGCTTTTGTATTACTGGAAGTGCGACTGGCGTCTTTTTCAACTGCGCCCCATACAAAATAATCTATGGGGTTAAGGTCTGGGGAGTTTGGAGGCCAAACATTTGGACTGGTGAAGTCGTAGAAATTTTCAGACAACCATTTTTGACTTTTCCCAGAGGTGTGGCAAGGGGCCGAATCCTGCTGCCATACATACGGCCTACCTTTGGCTACCCTTGTTATCCAGGGCTTGACTACAGTGTTTAGCAACTCCACGTAGCCATCTGATCCAATGCTAGGGCTCTTCAACACCTGTTCCTGCAGATTTGCAAGGAATTCTGCTGTACGAACGTAATCAGATCGTCTGCTAGGGATCTTTCTTCTTGCTACATCCTCGTAGTCACCATTGCAAGTCTCTAGTTCATGCCTGATTGTTTTTACTGTGTTCAGGGAGCATTGGGCAGCAGTCATAATATCCTTATTTTGATGGCCGGCACGAATCATCATGATGCAAGTTATTCTCTTGCATGATTCAGGTGGGTTCCAGTCATCCATCCTTCCTGACATCTTGTACATGAATAAAGAAGGGTCCAAACTTTTAAATTACGAGTAGTATGTATCAACACCTCCAACCTACAGAAAAATATAATCAATTATAAATATGTCAAATTTATCCCTAACGCCCTGTACAAAATTCCAACGTTTTGAGTTATGCGAGATACATACGTACAGACACCACGAAAAAAATCTCTTCTGAATTAATTTTAAATTGAATTTTCATTGCATTTTCGGAAAAAGAGTCTTTTACTGTATCCGTGCGTACAAATGTCACACAAAATCATCGTTCAAATGGGTTCGAGAGCAGTCAAAATGGATATTTTCTTTGAAATATGATACTCGAAATTTTTTGCTATTACAATACTTCCTTTATTTCGTACAAACAAGTAAAAATCGCCTGCTTTTAAAAAATGTTTTTAATTGCAACTATATTTTTGAAAACGTAAATTATCGTCTGATAATTGGTAATTTTGTTTCCATGCAAAATGGCGCTTTGAAAGATGCAATGGACGGAAGGCGATGTTTGTGCTCTTTCTGAAGAAAATTATTCGTGTTTAGTTATTAAAAATTGTTGTCAATAAAAGAGTATTATCAATAAGTAAGGAAAGAAATGTCAAAGTTTAGCTTCAAGGAGAAAAATTGTTTAAAATTCTTATCCAAGGAAAAAACGGAATATTTCGAATGATGCAAAGGTAAGAACTTTAATATTAAAAGAAAATCTTCGAAGTCAAGGACATTTTCACAACTCTTAAAATTCGGAGTGTTAACTGTAAACAAAGTGATAAATGCTGATTTGAAACTTGAAAAGGTGAATCGCAATGCGCATCGTCTTTCTCCACGACGTATCGCCGAAAGCCGAACGCGCTTCGGAATTCTGTATGAGATATATTTATTTGTATAAAACTGGAAAACCACTGTCACAACAGATGAATCTTGCGCATATTTAAGTGGCCACAATAAAAAGAAATCCATTTTTTTCATCATGAGGAAGGAAGAAACTCTTAGAATGTGGTTCAAAGAAACAAAGTTTTCAAAGGGATTTACAATTGTTGCTGATTTTTGATATATCGGCAAATAAAAATTAATAGGAGTGAAGAAAAGTGTTAAGGTCAACTTCATATATTATCAGGAATATATTTTATACCCAATTTTCAAATATAAAGTACCTTCTCTTTACCCACAGTTCCAACAATCAGTAGAACTGCATCAAGACAAAGCAAGCAGCCACACGTCAAAATCCAGTGAAACTTTTCTGAAACAAAGGAACAAGAGACGAGTATCAAGGCCACACCCTTCACTCATATACCTACTAAATCTCCTGATGTGTCTATTATCCATGGGTTTTGGGGCTTTTGGCCTTTTAAAACGCGAAATGTCCAGACGTCAACGTACAACCCTCGTTGGAAAGCTGTTCAAGAGGGAATAGGATAAAATACGCGTACCATTACTAAAAAACGCTTTATTGTCTTGAAAATTACGGTGTATAAAGATAGTGAAGAATAGGAGTTATCAAATGGATATTTAGAACACAAATATTTCAGGTAAAATATTTCTGTAAATGCAATGGAAGTCGTCTAAAAAATGTGCGAACAGCCTCTGTATACATCAAAATATAATATTCATAATCACACATGGCTTGGCAATAAAAAAAGAACTAATCGTACAAGTTCTACTCTTATCTGACACTGAGAAACAGCTCCTAATCCTTCAAATATAGATTAGTCAAAAATACTGACTGTAGTGATAACTATCTGTACGTGTTTTGTCATCTTCTGTCACCAGCCGAGAAATTGAATGTGTTATCTATGTGACACCAGTTTTCACCAAATTAAATAAATTATGCACCTACGTTGCTAAGAATAGCTGTGTAAGAAATTTTTAAGGTAATTCATGATCAAGATGAAGTTTTTAAAGTAATTCAGAGAGATTTGAATGATATCTTTAGAGACTGCACAAATTTGAAAATTTGAGAACATAAAAAAGTGTTAATATTATAAGAACATAAAAAATGTGTTAAAAATATTTTAAATTTTTCCGATTCCACTTGTTTAGGAAAAAATGCGCAAGCACCCCGGACCCCACAGAATTAAATAATTAATAGAATTAAATAAAGTCATTTTCATTACCAAATCAAGTTTTTTTTATTTAATGATAATTATTAGACCAAAGGGACCAATTTGCCCAGAAGGACTATTAATTTCGTTTTGGCATTTTGCATTGATTCACTAAAAGCGGTGTTTCACTTTTCAAATTGTTGCCACCAAACATTAGCACCCTGCATTACATTTAAAGAAATTAAGTAATGAAGAATCTGCATAAATGTATGTACGTTTCTCACATTGTGATAAAACAACGGTACCCAGTGCCATCAAATTTTAAATATTGAACGTTTCCACTTGAATATAGGCATCTGGGGGTCCAAATTTGAAATTTGGAACTTGTTTTACGTAGCGTAGCCACTAATGCGGCACGATATTGTGAGACTTTAACAAAACTAAGGCGTGCCATTCAAAACAAACGAAGAGGAATGCTCAGTAAAGGAATTGTGTTGCTCCATGACAATACTCGGCCCCATACTGCTGGTGTCACTCAATCGTTAATTCGTCAGTTTCATTGGGAGCATTTCGATCACCCGCCGTACAGTCCGGACTTAGCGCCGTCCGACTATCACTTGTTTCGGCACATGAAGCGCGAGCTTGGTGGCAAGCGCTTTGGATCTGACGATGACACGAAAAATGCTGTGGAGTCGTGGTTATCGACACTGGCGAGAAGTTTCTTTGACGATGGTATACAAAAACTGGTCACCCGCTATGACAAGTGTTTGATCATTGGCGGAAACTATGTTGAAAAATAGTTTAAGACATGTATTTCCATGGAAAAATTAAATTGGATTCGAAAAAATTGTTTTACTATTTTTTTTTTCCAAAACGGTACTTAGTTTCCGAATACGCCTCGTATTATCGATTTCATATTTTGTAAAACGTTAACGAATTTTTGATTAACATACTCAAGGATTTCAAAGCGAGCAGTGGCAACGTTGTACAGAAAAAGACATCTTTATCTCCAGCGCGTGAGAGTGTTTATCAGAAATTCTAAAGATATTATAATAATTTGGTGGCAGCAGGTGGGATGAAAATCCACGAAGCAGTTTTAGTTTGGTCATCGAACGAGAACTCTTGTGCTTAACAAAGAAAGAATACGGACGTCAGTCCGGGTGAAAAAAAAAAAGGGACCGTCAGGCTCCGAAATTCAACTCCGAGCTTTTCTAAAGAAGATTCCAGACGTCAGTCCGGGAGAAAGAGAGGACCGTCAGGCTCCGAACTTCAGCTCTGTGTTTTTAAGTTCCAGACGTCAGTCCGGGAGAAAGAAAGGACCGTCAGGCTCCGAAAATCAACTCTGTGATTTATAAAGAAGATTCCAGACGTCAGTCCGGGAGAAAGAGAGGACCGTCAGGCTCCGAACTTCAGCTTTGTGTTTTTAAGTTCCAGACGTCAGTCCGGGAGAAAGAGAGGACCGTCAGGCTCCGAACTTCAGCTCTGTGTTTTTAAGTTCCAGACATCAGTCCGGGAGAACGAAAGGACCGTCAGGCTCCGAAAATCAACTTTGTGATTTATAAAGAAGATTCCAGACGCCAGTCCGGAAGAAAGAAAGGACCGTCAGGCTCCGAAATTCAGCTTTGTGTTTTTCTAAAGAAGATTCCAGACGTCAGTCCGGCTGAAAGAGAGGACCACCAGGATCCGAAATTCAATTCGCTTGAAGTTTAGTGGGACAGCCATTGTCCGAAGATTTTCAGCATCTTTAAGTTGTAGGACTATCAGTGTCCGGAAAGTGTAGTGTGGTGATATACGTTTGTGTGGTAATTTAGTGCATGTGCCTTCAGCGTCCAATAAAAGAATTAAGTTGTGAGATTCAACACTTTCATGTTCCAGGCTTCAATCAGAATTTCAACTCTACAGTCCAGGCGGGTAAGTACCTTGGATTTTTTATATTGAGGCAGTGAGGTTATTAGTTATAGTATTTCTATTGTGTCATTTATGTCACTTCAGGTAAATGTTTTCTAACAAATATTGGTTTCGTTGAAGCTTGCAAATGCGTTGATTGATATTTATGTTTCAGATAAGAAAATATATTTAAGAATTTAGGTATAAATTTAGAAATTTGAATTCAGGAATTATAATTAAATAATATCTTAAGAATTTGAAGTTGTATTAATAGAGTGAATTGTTGTGAGTTTTGCTACTATTATGCTTCTATAATTGAAGAGTAAAATTGTAATATTTCTAAAGATTCTATCTTTTAGAGGGTATTCTGAATTATCAATTCTAAGTCGTCTTGAACGTTATAATTATTAGAAGTAAATGTAAACTGTTATGGTATGTAAGAATTATAAGTTTGTAAGAATGTATTTCATGTAAGAAATATAAGTACGTAAGAATTATAATTCCAAAAATTTTCAGTTCATTGTGTTAAAAATGAAGATAAGTAAATCTTGGTAGCTTAAAATTAAACTGTTGTTTATTTGATTTTCAGTACAGAATATGAATTATCATTTTGTGTAAGAATTATGAGAAGTGAAAATTTTCAGTTGAAAGTGTTAACAGAAAGTTTAGAAATCACTAATATCTTACGTTCAAACTGTGGTTGTATTGATATTTATGAGTATTTATACGTTTACTTTAATTTACTTTTGAATGCATACCTTAATATACTATGAAAGTTTTGATGATCTGAATGTGAATATTGTATTATCTAAAGCATATTGCATTATCTTAAATTCTCAATTTAACTAATTGCAACTGAGTGCATCCTGTTCACAGTATAGTGTAAATTGTCTTGAATGTATGTTTAGAATACCAGAAATTGTTCTGAAAAAAATTAAGAGTTAAATTTTGAGCCTCAGAATTGTAAAATTTAGATATATATATATATAGAGAGAGAGATTCATTGGATTTAGAGTATAAGTTGAGGGTATATCATGGATTCTTAGCAAAAGCTAGAAAAGAGGACCTTAAATCCTTGGCTGAAGAGTTAGGGGAAAAGGTTGGACCCCAGCTTAGGATATTAGAATTAAGACAGCTGATTATGGGAAATGAAGCCTACGAGGAGGAACTAGTTAAAAGTCTGTTGGAAAATATCACGTCAGTGAGACTCGAGAAAGAAGACGAAGAGAGGCAAGAAAGAATTAGGAAAGAAGAGGAAGAGAGGCAAGAAAGAATTAGGAGAGAAGCCGAAGAGAGGCAAGATAGAATTAGGAGAGAAGAAAGAGAATTCGAGATAACCAAAATGAAATTGCAGGCCGCTAAAGGTAAGGATCTAATTGATGGGAATGAAGAAAGTATGCTTAGAAGAAACCATTTTGAACTTCAAAAAATGATCCAAAAATTTGATCCCGAGGAGAATGATGTTAGTTTGTACCTAGTCATGTTTGAGCGCCAAGTAAAGCGGGCGAATCTAAACCAATCAGAATGGGTTTCTGTTTTATTGACACTTTTGCCAACAGAGATAGTTCAGCTGATTATGCGAGAACCAGAAGAACAGGCTTATGACTATGCTTACATAAAAGGGATAGTTCTTAAAAGGTTTAAACTGAGCCCAGAAAAATTTAGAATCAAATTTTCGGAAACCCAAAAAAACGCTCAAACCACTTGGAGGGATTTCGCATTTGAATTAAGAAATTATTTTGAAGAATGGATCTCGGGCTTGGAAATTAATGATTTTGAACTTTTAAAAGACCTGATGATAACGGATCAAATGAAGCGTCGCGTAAATTTCGAAGTGCGCCAGCATTTTATTGATGAATGGTCCAAGATAACGTCCCCAAATAAATTAGCCGAGTTGTTAGAAGATTATGAAAACGTACGTGAATACCGGAAAAAGGTCTCTCCAGTTCATGGTTCGGAGTCGCAAAAGAGAAATAAAAATCAGCCTAATTTCAGAGATTCGCCAAGGTATAAACAGGCTGGGGAAAAAGTTTCGAAAAAAACAGAAACTTTTCGAAATCAAGATGAGCGTCATTTTGAAGTACGTAAACCTCTTAAGTGCTATACTTGTGGCTCAATCGATCACTTGAGGCCGCAGTGTCCGAAAGCTCAGAAAGACTTTAAATCTACGGCTGTTGTTAACAGGGTACAAGAGAATGAAGAAGATTATTTAGCGCCATACACTACAATGGCTAAGGTTAACGGGTTCGATCTTCCTGTATTACGGGATTCTGGAGCATCCATTGATGTGATCTGTAAAAAATACATTACCCCTTCAATGTTAACAGGAGAAACTGTTTGGGTAAAACAACCGTTCGATGAATCACCTATATGTCTTCCCCTAGCACATGTTGAAATAGAAGCAGAATTTGGACGAATATTAACAAAGGCCGCAGTCATACGAAATGAGCTTGATCAAGGACGTTATATATTAGGGAATCGGACGGCTGCAAAATTAGAAAAAAATCAAAATAAGGAATACTTTTTCCAAGTTAACGCAGTGGAGACGCGGGCTCAGAAACGCCGACAAATGATCAATAGCGAAGAGAAAGGCCTTCAAGCAGCAAAAGAAAGGGGTGAGCATACGAATATTGTACCCTTACCGAGTTTTCCCTCCCTCGCGAACGATTATACTTCCCAGGGGACGGAACAAGAAGAACAGGAAGACAGAAAGTCGCTCCTGCCCGTTTCGGAGTTCAATGACCTACCTCCTCTACTTTCAATAAGCAAGACTAAATTCCTTCAATTACAGCAACAGAGTGAAGATTTAAAGCCGCTTTTTGACATAGCGACAAGAGACTCTCAAAATAACTCTTCGACAAATATTTACAAGATAGAAAAGGGGCTGCTGTATAAGTGTCAAGAAGATCGTTTAGGAAATGTACGGAAATTATTGGTCATTCCTGAAACTTGTCGGGAAAAGATATTGAGTTTATGTCATGAACAAGTGTCCGGACATTTGGGCGTAACTAAATCCAAAGATAATCTAGCTAGATATTTTTTTTGGCCCAAATGTTATCAAGATATGGAAACTTATATTCGAACTTGTGATCCTTGCCAAAGAGTGGGGAAATCTAACGATAGAAAAAAAGCGCCTCTGAAATTAGTCCCTGTGATATCGGAAGTATTTTCAAAAATAAACATAGATACTTGTGGACCCTTGCCAACCACATCTAAAGGAAACAAATATATACTAACTGCTATATGTGTAGCATCAAAATATCCAGAGGCTCTTCCAATCGAAGATATAACTTCGGTTACAATAGTGGATGCGTTGTTAAATCTTTTCAGCAGAATGGGATTCCCTAAAGAGATTCAGTGCGATCAAGGAACTTCATTTATGAGCAATCTGACCACAGAATTTTTTGAACGTTTCGGTATCAAAGTTAGTCATAGTTCGGTACACCACCCTCAGTCTAATCCAGTGGAGAGATTTCATCGTACTATAAAAAGAATATTACGAGTTTTATGTTTGGAGGCTGATTCTGATTGGGAACAGGTGCTACCGGCGGCTCTTCTTGCTTTAAGAACTGTGACGCATGAAAGCACGGGTTTCACACCTGCGGAACTTGTCCACGGAAAAAATTTGCGTACTCCAGAAACGTTGTTATACGAACATTGGACGGATTCACCAGAGGAGGAACAACCAGTAACCGAGTATGTTTTTAGACTCATAAATCGCTTAAAAAAGTGTCAAGAGTTGGCAGTTGAGAAAATGCAAGATCAACAACTCAGGAGAAAAAAATGGTATGATAAAAATGCCATAAAAAGAGAATTTAAAGAAGGTGATCTGGTTTTAATTTTGGCCACTTCTAAGGCAAATAAACTTTCGGTTCAATGGACAGGACCGGGCAAAGTTGAAAATAAAGTATCCGAAACAAATTATATCGTATCCTTACCGGGGAAAAAAGAAAGATCCCAAATTTATCATATCAATATGTTAAAGCCATATTATAAAAGACCTGAGGTAATTAATTACCTGTCTTGTAGCGAAGAGGGTTCTGACCAGATTGAGACTGAAATAGATTTTCCTAATATTGATACAAATCCAAACGTTTACGATTATTCTGAGGTTATTAAAAGTAGCAATTTGGAAGAATTATTAGAACCTACTCAAAGAGATCAATTGCAGAGGTTATTAAATAAATATTCGCAAAGTTTTTCTAACGAGCCGGGAATGACAGACCTCGTAGAACATGATATTGAAGTTATCAGTAATAAGCCGGTACGATCTAAGCCGTATCGAATGTCACATCGACAAAATGAGATTTTAAAAAGAGAAATTCAACGAATGCTTGACCTAAAAATTATTGAGGTGGGGGAATCAGACTACACTTCTCCTATGATTCTCGTAGAAGCTCCAAATAAGGACCCTCGACCTTGTGTGGATTACCGACGATTAAACGAAATCACACGTACCCAGTTCTATCCCTTACCCAATATAGAAGAACGGGTAGAAGAAGTTGCTTCTGCAAAATATATCACGGTTATAGATTTAGCTAAGGGATATTGGCAAATACCCTTAAGCCCTAATGCTCAAAGATATGCCGCATTTGTAACCAGTTTCGGCACTTACAGGCCATTACGGTTAAGTTTTGGTTTAAAAAACGCTCCTTATTTTTTTTCCAAGATGATGCAAGAGGTATTAAATGGATGCGAAGAATTTGCAGTTCCCTACCTGGATGATGTGGCTATTTTTTCAAAAACCTGGGAATGTCATCTCAAGCATCTGGAAATTGTGCTGAAACGTATAAGTAGAGCGAAATTGACCATTAAACCTTCAAAATGTCGTTTTGCTCAAAAACATGTCCTTTATTTGGGCCATGTTGTAGGCCAAGGGTACCGGAAACCGTCGGAAATTAAGACCAAAGCTATAAGAGATTTCCCAACACCCAAGACTAAAACGGATATAAGAGCATTTCTGGGATTAGCGGGCTACTATAGCCGTTATATTCCGATGTACTCAGCAATCGCCGCTCCGTTGACGGATCTTTTAAAAGGAAAATCAGTAAAGGGTGATATTCTGTGGAATGCTGAGAGCGAAAGGGCTTTCACGGAATTAAAAGAGAAATTAACAAGTTACCCAGTTTTATATGCACCCGATTTTACTCTTCCCTTTATTCTACAAACCGACGCATCTGATTATGGTATGGGAGTTGTATTAACACAGCTCACTAGTAACGGAGAAGAACATCCCATTATATTTCTGAGCAAGAAATTCTCCGAGGTAGAGAAAAAGTACTGCACCACTGAAAAGGAATGCGCCAGCATAGTGTTTGGTATAAAGAAACTTCACTATTATCTAGACGGGCAAGACTTTATTGTGCAAACTGATCATAATCCTCTAACTTGGTTACGAACTAATGCCAGTAATAATCCTCGCTTAATGCGTTGGGCTCTGGCTCTTCAGCCATACAATTTCACAATTATTCATCGTTCGGGGAAACTCAATAAAAATGCTGATGCTCTAAGCCGAAAAACTTGATATTATATTGATTTTATATTTTTTACTGTCTTGTATGGTTCTTCTGTAAATCTATATAAGTAAAAGAATGCATATTGTGTAATATTTGTCTAAAAAGGGGTAAGCTCTGTTTTGTCTGAATGTAATTAGTCATTAGTATTTTTTGTACACTAAGTATGTTATATTATTTGTACACTGCCCTCAATATAATTTCATGTTTAATCCATGGTACTTACACCTGTTTGATGTAAAAATGTGTGTTTACTATAATTTATTTTATTAACAATATGGTGAACTCTAATGGTGGTAATTATGGTCCAGAAGACCCCCCCCCGGGGAGGGAAGGAAGCTGTGACAAACTGTAACAGCAAATGAATCATTAGGAAAATAACCAGCTGGATATTATTAGAGACTTCCTGTTTCGGACTAACTTAAAGAAACTCATTTTTAGAGCCAGGGTGTAAGCGATTCGGCCAGGAAGAATGTCCTGAAGGCTAATGGGTCTTTATCCCCTAATGCTTTTATGATGCCGACTTGTTCACGGCTGTTCGCTGCTCTTTTGTGAGAAGAGACGAAGCAGTGGAGCTGAATGGACATGTAGTCAGAGAACTCTGTGGGAAACTCGCTTTTTCCCTTCTGTAAGATATAGCAATGTAACGGTTTACGCTATTTATCCATTATTTAATCACGAATGAATTTGTTGTTGAGTTTTAAATAAATTTAAAAAGACAATCCTGTCTTGCTATTTTTCCATAAAAGCTCGGAAACGTTACAATATGCTCATTTTAAAATTATTTTTAAATTATTTTGCGGTATTGCTCTTGAACTGAATTTTATGGTTTAAATGCGAAGAACATGATGTTTAATAAATGAAGGTAACACACAAAATGTTAAAAAAACGCCCCTTTGGACGTAATTTAAAATCTGAAACTTTTCGATTTTTCCCCCGATACAGTGAAACACATCCAATGCCGTTTACTCGTATAATCCAGCTAGGTCAAACTGAACAGTTAACTTTCCATTGAGTAACTTCGTGGATTGCGTTGACTACCAACGGTCAAGTAGTAAGATCACTTAACCCTAATAGCTCGATCCGGATTCAGATCCCTGCGAATGAGCTTATTTGCATGAAATTTTCGGGGTGTTCCCCAGATGTAACACGAATACGAAAGAATTTTCCCCAAAACTTCTTCATTCTTTTCCTTAGACAGATAACCCCCACGTGCTCTAATCCCCTCGAAGCTCTAATAATGCTAGGTTGAGCCTTGGAGAAGATAGAGAGATGATAATAGGAATTTATGAGAGAAGCAGACAAAAGCATTTATGCCTTTTTCTTGGACTAGATCTTTTGCGAGAAACTGATTGAAATAAAATGTGACAGTGACACAGCAAAGAAGTGCACTAAAGAATGAATAAATTTATGATTACATTAAGAATTGCATATAAAATTTAAATAGCTAATAGAAGCCTTCACTTTTCCGCTCTTAAACTTCTCAATAACTTTGAATTTACACCACATGACTTCCTTGTACGGAATATTAAATTTTAAGCAATTTTCCTACCTTTCGTTTAAGTTTATTTCCACGAATTTCATTACAGATCTATTTCTCATCCAATAAATTCAGTTCTCACTTCGCGACAAGGCAAAAATACATGAAAAATCAAAATATCTATATTAAAATTTGAAAGATATAGAAAATAATAAAACACTAAATACAGTTAAAACAATTTAAATTTTTTTACAATTAAAATTACAGTTTCTACGCAAACACAGGAAATTCGGTCAGAGTGTAAGAAGATAGCTTTTTCGGTGTACAAAACTGAAAGTTCACTTTTCTTCTCACTCGGCAAAAAGACACTGAAGGCGTAGAAACTGACTTAATTTGTTGTGGACGCTAGCCTGAGTCAATATATGGGATAATTCAGTAGCTTAAATGGTAATTCCAGAATGGATTAAGCATAATTTAGTTCACAATAATAAAAGAAGACGTTACTTTGTTGTTGCGAAGCTTAGTTTCTCTAGATTAGCAACAAATCCACTATTCTGCTACGTCTCAATTGTAAACAAACATGTTTGCTATGTAAAAGGATTAGGCTTAACCGCACTTAAACAACTTTTAAATTGTTGCTAATTCTACAACTATAGTATGCAGGTTAAATAATAGCATAAAAACCTTAACCGGAAGATAAACAACATAATTCAATCCTTTTAAAGCAAAAAATGCACAATTTACAAACATATAAGAGTAAAGAAACTCAGCTCACTGCACCCAGTAACAGAGTGGATATATATATATATATCCACTCTTGCGAGTAAGTTATGCGAGATACATACATGCGTATACTGCGCAAAAAAGGGGGGACAGTTCTATATCTCCCGATCTACTGCGCCGATTGACAAAATTCAAATTGTGTTTTCCATGTCTCGAAAGCGAGACTTAGGATATGTATTAGATTTTATATATACCATTGTTCTAATATACGTATTTTGACGCAAAGTCGGAATTTTTCTGAAATGGCATGCCAATTTTTTTACATATTTCGATTCTACCACTCAAATTATGTCAAACTGCCAAGTTTTGTTAAAATCGCACGAATACGTTTTAAAAAATGAGCTCTCAAAATTTTAGCCCCTCAATGTTAATTCAATTTGGTATGCATTTATTACTATCTCTTTTCTTGTTACACTTACTTAATTCCTTCTTTCAGAGTTCTAAATTTAGGTTCACTCCAAATAAAATTCACCCATTTTTATGATTTATTTTTTAAATTTGTATTTTTAAATAATTTTTATAACTTCTTGGAAAAAAATTTTGAAATAAATTTGTATTAAATAATTTTTATAACTTCTTGGAAAAAAATTTTGAATTGTAACCTATAAAATTTTTATCATCAATTTAATGTATTTCTAAGTATACCTTCTTCAAAATTCGAAAGTGGACTTAATCCAAATATAACTCACACATTTTTTGTGATTTATTTTTTTAATTTGTATTTTTAAATATTTTTTATAATTTTTTCGAAAAACTCTTTGTATTATAACCTATAAATTTTTTAGCATCGTCTTAAAGTAGATGTATTTCTAGGCATACTTGCAAAAAATTAGAGCTTTTTATTCTTAATTTCCGAAGATATACGGGAATTTATATGTTGGCGCGTTTTGAAATTTGGCATATTTGTTGAAAGCGATTATAACATCTAATGGGGTTTAAGCACTGCTAAAATTATTTGAAAGTAGAATGATGTGACTTTTCCCGCTCATGCACAGTGTAAAAAGATAGGAAAGATGTGACTTTTTTTCCAGTCCTGCACAATGGAAGGAATAGAAAAATATGTTGCCATGTATTAAGAAGTTCGCCAAGTGAATTATTCTTGGCGCAAACGGAAAAAAATTCTCCAAGCTAAATTTTTGAATTTCTCCATAAATTTCCCACCAATTTTTACAACATTTAATATTTAGGCATAATTTGAGTCGTCGATTCGAAATATGGAAACACAATTGGTATGTTATTTCAGAAAAAGACCCATTTTGTGTCAAAATACCAATGTGAGATCAATGCTATATATAAATCTAATATATCGCTTCCGAGACATGGAAAATGTAATTTGAATTTCGTCAATCGGCCCAGTAGAACGCGAGATATAGAACTGTCCCTTTTTTCTTTCCCCCGCAGTGTACATTCATATATGCAGACGTCCTTACAGATGCCACGCAAAAACATAGTTAAATTGCATTCGAAGCGGTCAAAATGGGTAATTTCTTGGAAATATGATACCCGAAATTTTTCGTGATTACAATACTTCCTTTTTACTGCCTACAAGAAAGTAAAAAATACAGTCTCGTAACATAAATTCTTAAAAGGCCTTGATTCAGCACAAAATTTACCTGACCAATTCTTAGAAATTAGCTTTCTCTGAAGCTTTTTATTTTCATTACGGAAAGCGTTAAAAATTTATTAATGAGTACCCTTAAAATTAAACTTTTCCCTCTCACTAGAAGTTCAATACGGGATCGAGACGAATGCTTACATCCTCCACTGATTGACTGGGGAATAAAAACTACGAAAGTTTTGTGGAATTAAAGCCGGACGAGCTTCAGTCAATAAATGAAAATATGGTTACGAATTTCCTTTCATCACTTTAGCTCGAAAATCTGATCTTGAAATCCGCGTTAGGAATATGCGAGCTAGAATTCTTGAAAATAAGTTACATCTTTATCCAGATTCTACCATGGGATTTAAGAATAAATAGTTAACTAGATGTAGCAAACCACACAAAATGTGCCTGTCTAAGGAGGGAGATGTTTCATGGAAGACTTCCTAAGGGAAACTGACTCGTACTCTTCGTTACGCATGGGAAAAGTCAATCATGCAGCCAACCCGTCCACCTGGAATCGAACCCGGGCTAGGAGTTCGTTCTCGGCTAGATACTGAATGAATGTCACAATTTCTGTGGGAGGAACAAAGTGGGAAATTTTGAGTAGCTGAGGAAGAATACCGTATACATGTCAAAATGTAATCCTCTTTGAAGAGGACATTTTTATGGTCGCTACTCATCTGCTCAAAATGGCTCAAACGAACGTCAAGCCAGAACAAAAATTCAGTTCTATCTGAATTAGAAGAATATTGACCAAAATACTACTTTTTCTCCTCTATTTCATGTTTTGTTTATATTAATTTATTATCATTTATTTGTTTCATTATTTCACTTAATTTTATGACTTTTTTAAATTTATTTATTCCATTTTTAATTAGTTTTGATATTTTAATTTACTGGTTTTTTTACTTATTATTAGTTCAACTTCATTTATTAGCACTTTTATTCCTTTATTTAATTTTAATTATTCATTCTTTTACTGTTTTTAATGTCAACAGTTTATTCACTTATTACTGTTCGCCGGTCCTGGCAGCTTTTCGTAGGACCCCAGCATATCTAATTTTAGAAATGACGTCCTGGCTGTAATAGTTTAGAGCAGTGGTTCTTAACTTGCTTTGGCCGAGGCATCCCCATTCACTATTGTTAGGAAACCGTTTTCCCTTTCCCCCAAAAATTAGAAAAATACATACGTACAAAAGGAAAAAAAAAAAGAGGACACTTCTATATCTCTCGTTCTACTAGGCCGAGTGACGAAATTCAGCTTGAGTTTTTCATGTCTCAAAAGCGCGATTTAGAATGTGCATTCGATTTATATATAGCATTGTTCTAATATAAGTATTTTGACACAAAATCGGACTTTTTCTGAAATGACTTGTCAACTTTTTCCCATATTTCGATTCTAGGACTCAACGTATGCCAAACTGCCAAGTTTCGTAAAAATCGCACGAGTAGTTTTTAAAAAATTGGCTCTCAAAATTTTAGCTCCTCCGTGTGAATTGAATATAATATTCATTCATTAATATCTGTTTTTTTATTAAACTTATTTGATTTTTCCTTTCATATTTCGAAATTTATTTTCATTCCAAATAAAATTAGCCTACTTTTTATGATTTATTTTTAAAATTTGTATTTAAAAAAAAATTTTATTAATTTTTCGAAAACAATTTTCAATCCTAACCAATAGAAGTTTTGCCATCATCTTAAAGTAAATGTACTTCTAAGCATACCTGCAAAAAATTACAGTTTTTTATTCAAAATTTCCTTAGATATACGTGAACTTACATTCAGGCGTGTTTTGAAATTTGGCATATTTATTACAAGCGATAAATAACGAAAATGTGGCTTACGCACTTTGTTAAAATTATCTGAAAGTATGAACAATGACTATTTTTCCGCTCGTGGACAATGAAGAGAAAGGAAAAGAAAATAGGTTGCAATAAATTAAGAAGTTCGCTAAGTGAATTATTCTTGGCGCAAACTGAAAAGAATTCTCCAAGATAATTTTTTTTTAATTTCTCCATAAATTTCTCACCAAAAATTACAAACTTTAAAATTTAGACATAATTTGAGTTGTAGAATCGTAATATGGAAAAATGTTTGTATGTTATTTCAGACAAAGTCCAATACGTAAGTTAGAACAAAGCTATATATGAATCTAATATATATCCTAACTCGTGCTTTCGAGACATGGAAAACGCAATTTGAATTTCGAGAATCGGCCCAGTGGAACGGAAGCTACAGAACTGTAATTACTGTGGTGTAATGGTCAGCACACTTGGCGCGTATTCGAGAGGTCTGAGGATCGAGTCTTGGGGAAGGCATTGCTCATTTTTCATGTCTCTAACTTTCAAATAACCTAATGTCTCCACAAATATTAAATAGATTTGTCCCTGTAATCTTACTTTGTCTCTTCAGACTTGTTATATTATCTTATGCAAAAGATTCTACAATTTCAAATGTAATTTCAAATATTATTTCATATGTACAAAATATATAAAATTCATAACAATTTAATCTTAACTTGCAGTCATTAATATAATTTATGAATATTTGATATGAAATAGCATGCATGCCTTTCATCAAAATTCAGGATGCAACCGTGCTATGTTTAATACTTTTTTTCCGAACTCTTTCCATTAATTTTTATTTGTCTAATTCTATCATTCAGCCGATTGTAGCGCAGTTTCTGAACATTTTCGATAACATGACCTAAATTAATAATATAAAATAGAAGAATATGTGTACTAGTACACAAGTATTTACTTTTGAAAGATTACTTTTTCCTTATTGCCCAACTGAAATATATAAAATGTTTTTTTGTAGGATTCTGCTTGGAGGAACAAAATCCGCTTTTATTATATTGCTCCATGTACTTTCTATACGTTTATTTAACGTCATGTTTACGTTATGTTTATTTAGCAATCTTGAACTTTAGAACATGACATAACAATAATCTTATAGAATGCTCGTGCTTTTCACTTTTCTGACGTTTACTTTCTTGTGATGGAAAGTGAAGGTTTAGTATTACATTTAGGTATCTGCTTTATCAACAACAACATTTTTGCTTTATCAACAACAACACCATTTTGTTACAAAAGTGTAGCAATTTCCATTGTTGAGTTTCTGATAAATGCACTTTGATGTGTTGTCCGCTCCCCATTACAAGAAATTACGTAAAGACACATTTCTAAAACTCGGATGAAACCTTGTTGGCAAAAACAGAAGATTCGTTTAATGTAAAGTATTATTCTCATTGTTTGAGTGGGATAAGGGAAACGAAGAATTAATTATAAGGTATTGCATTAAAATATTGGTTTTGCGAATTTTAAACTTAATATTAGTTGTCTTTCCTTGGTTTTCAATGACACGAAATTTATAAAAAAAAGTTCTAAAAGTTCAGAATCGATAGACTCCCCACTTAATCAATCTGCTACTGACTATATCTGAACGTCGATGAACGATTAATGAGTTAGCACACCTTCTAATGAACTTTTTTTAATCTTTCAAAATTTAATGATTTTCAGAATGTCTTCACTAGTTTTTTTCCCTAGATACTTTTCCTTTCTTGTTCGTCCATAGAATTATCAGTTAAAATAATGCTAAAGGTGTAGAGACATCAGGATTTTTTTGAAGCAGGAGTCATGAAAAATGAGCAGTGCCCTCGCCGGGACTCGAACCTCGGACTTCTCGAATATGCTCCTTTTGTGATGGCCATTACACCACGAAGTCACGCTAAGAAGAAGGGAGAAATACCTTATAAAGATGAACATTTTATTTCCTACATTACATGCAACTGATTCAGACATAGAAATAGCAGATACAGATGTCTATATTATATTATATATAACCGAACCAGAGGTAGAAATAGCAGATAAAGATATCTATGTATTGTCACATATAGCTATATAGCAGATAAAGATGTCTATGTAATATTACATATAACTGATCCAGAGATAGCTATAGCAGATAAAGATGTCTGTATAATATTACACATAACTGATCCAGAGCTAAATGCAACAGATAAAGGTATCTATTATGTGTTATTATATATAACCGAACCAGAGGTAGAAATAGCAGATAAAGATACCTATATGTATTGTCACATATAGCTGATTTAGAGATAGATATAGCAGATAAAGATGTCTGTGTAATATTACATATAACTTATCCAGAGATAGCTGTAGCAGATAAAGATGTCTGTATAATAATACACATAACTGATCCAGAGCTAAAAGCAGCAGATAAAGGTATCTATTATGTATTATTATATATAACCGAACCAGAGATAGAAATAGCAGATAAAGATATCTAGGTAATATTACATATAACTGATTTAAAGGCAGAAATAGCAGATAAAAATGACTTTGTAATATTACATAAACTAACTGATCCAGAGATAGAAATAACAGATAAAGATGTCTATATAATATTATACAGAAATGATACAGAGACAGAAATAGCACATAAAGATGTCTATGTAATATTGCATAGAACTGATACACAGGCAGAAATAGCAGGTAAATATGTATATGTAATATTACATATAACTGATCCACAGATACAAAAAACAGATCTAGATGTCTATGTAATATTACGTATAACTGATCCAACGGTAGAGATAACAGATAACAATGTCTGTGCAAATATTACATATAACTCACCCAAAGGTAGAAATAGCAGATACAGATGTCTATGTAATATTACATACAAGTGCTCCAGAGATAAAAATAGCAGATAAAAATGTCTATGTAAAAAGAAATCCGCTGAGAGGACTTCAAAAGAAATCTTTAACTTTTAGCTATGTAACATCTGAAACGGAAAAGCTCTGCCATTAATTTAGAGGATTTATTACGATATACACTGACGAGCCAAAAAACATTATGACCATCCCAACATCTTTCAATAACGTGAGAGCACGTGACTATATGAGAATGATATTTAACTGTTGCTGGAGAAGGTTAGAAATTATTCTTGCAGTTACTTTTTCGAATGATGGGAAAGGCTGATGATCTACGCAAATTTGATAGAGGGTAAATTGTAACGGCTCGAAACCGAGAAACGAGTATCTCTAAAATTACACGACTGATAGGTAGGTAGGTAGGTTACGGAGGACGGGGACGCCTGGTGTATAACAGAGATAAACAGGCATGTGTCCCACGCCCTGCCCTAACTAGAGCAATAGCTCCTTGGAGCCCCACAAGGCTGCACCGGGAGTTTATTGAGGTTGTCAAAGGGAAGTACATGGCCTTACAAGGGCGTTAGTAGGGTTGTATTACAGATTGAAGAGATAAGCTATGGTGTTACAGATGGTAAGTACTTAAAGTAAAAATGCAAAAAATCTACAAATAAACAAATAATACACAAGACACAAAGCGCAAAATACATAAACACACAAAACATAAAACAGGTACATACACATAATCACTTAAAGCATAAAAAGACATACATACATATTAAAACGCATGAATACAGATGGGAATGCACTGGTACATAGAGGCGCGAAAAGCACAGTACTTGCGAATTATTAGTATTGCACACTTTAAATTGGTGGGCATAGGAGCTTAAACACACAAAGTTTTTATGATGAGCAGATGTTGTAAATATTAGTCCATTGGACTAGTGGTGGAGCTTATCGTCAGTCCACCATAGTCCGAAGTTCGTGGAGTCCGAAATCTGCTGACCGCCTCATTTTAGCACGGTTGGCAAAGGTCTGTGCGCAAAGCCGCAATAGTATTAATGATGCTGGAGATTGAATTAACCGCTCCTTTATGCGTTATAAGGAACCGGTGATAGGAACCGCTTTTATATGTAGGTAGCGGGAGGTGGTGTGCAGCCGTTAAAGGACATTCAAATACGTAAAGATTTAGTGACCCATCTGATCCGCAGACACAGACATCGGTATTTGAGATGCCATGGCGATTTTAGTAACTTGGCAACGAACGGGCCGTGACCCGTGATGAAGTAGGTGAGAGGCGAAGAGTCAGTCGGTGGAAACTTTCGGGAGGTGGTTTAAAGTCCGTCTATCTGTCTCGCATTCGATCCACTCTCGTTGCCATTGGCTCATTCCATGCTCTCGTAGGAGGTCCTTTAGATAAGAGGAGGGTGCAAGTACGGTGATGAGTTGGGCTGTCGGGTTGGAAATTGCATCTTTGGCCAACGTGTCTGCAGCCTCGTTCCCCTCATAATCCGTATGGGTTGAGATTAACCCATACCAGGTTGAGATTGTATTGAGGGTGTTGCGTAAGGAGACGTTGGAGACTGAGCATGAGCGGTGAGACATGATGAAGATTCTCAAGCGAAAGTAAAGTTGACAGGCTGTCTTTATAGATGGTTGGTCGTGGGATCTGGTTATCTATAAGATCTTGCACTGCAGCCGTAATTGCGAGCACTTCCATCTGGAAGATGCTGTTGAGAGTGTCAAGAAGTCCTTGCCAGTTGTATTCAATTTTGCCATTCTCATAGTGCAAAAATGCACTGCCTACACCATTTTCCTGCTTTGAACCGTCTGTGTAGATCTGTGTCCCGGTTCGTGGGGAGTGTGTTGGGGTGTGAGTCTGTTGCTTGTCAATTCTGATGTGGAATCCACTTCCTTCGAGAGCTGGATGTATATGAAGAGAAATGGAGCGACGTTCGAACTGGATTGTAGTTGGTATTTCTGAAAGTTGCATCTTTGCGTAGGTGGATGAATTTAGTGAAAGTTGCCTCCATCTCTGCTTTTATATGGAGTGGTAACATGCCGGCTAGAACTGTTACTGCTCTAGTGGCGGTTGTGCGGTAGACTTTGCTTAATTGCAGTACGAAGGGGCGTTGTAGCGTCGCAAGTTGCCTGACCTAGCAAGCTCCCATTGACTGCGCCCAGATCACTGCAGCGTATAAAGCTATTTTTTCTGTAACTGTGAGGTATAGCACCTTTTGGATATGGGGTTTTGGCCCCAGTTGCGACCTTGAAATTGCCTTGCTACGCGGCCGATAATTGACGTCTTGTTTCTGATTTCCCTGATATGCGAAATCCAGATGAGACCTTGGTCCCATACTACCCCTAGGTATTTGAGATTCCGCACAATTTTGATATTTCTGCCTAGGACTTTAATGCCTGGAGGACGTGTTGGATTGGTACCTCGTCTGGGAATTATTATTGCTGATGATTTTCTATGGAGATCGTGAGTTTTAATTTATTGCATGCGATGGTAAATAAGGTGGAGGCCTCTGTGCTGTTGCTTTCCTGTTCTTCCCTAGTGCGTCCTCTTACAATCAGGGCTACTTTGTCTGCATAAGCAGTGATGTTTGCATGCGGTGGCCAGTTGGTATCAAGGACTGAATTAAAGGTGAGATTTCAGAGTATGGGTCCTGCACAGGACCCCTGCGGACACTTTCTTGTGCCTTGGTTGTCGTATCATCGTTATTTACAATATGGAGATGGCGGTCTTGGAGGTAACTATTGAAGATGTTAAAGAGGTTGAAAGGGCAGTGTGCTTCTCTGAGGGCCTGCTTTATTGCTGGCCACCAGAGTTTGTCGAACGCCCTCTTTAAGTCTATAGAAATGAAGGCCGTGTGCATGTCGCTGTTTTTATTGTTTTTTAAACATTGCAGAGGGCATGTGTCGTCAAAAATGCTGTGCGGAATCCATGGGGGCTGAGATGGTTAATTCCGTGCAGGTGGTGCTTGAGCCTGTTAACGAGGCGCTTTTCGTAAATCTTGCCAAAAGCAGAGAGGAGGCAGATGGGTCGGTATGAACTTGGATCTTGTGGGTTCTTGTTCTTTTTAAGAAAGAGAACGACATGTCCTGTTTTGAAGGCTGCTGGAAAGATTTGTTGGTGAAGAAGCTGATTGAAGTAGGTCTTAAAGAATGAGGGGCGCGCTTTATATGCTGTATGGATGATTGAATAATCTAATCCGTCGGGCTCTGGCGCTTTTTTCTGAGGAAGATTGGTGTTATCGCGGACCTTTCGCTTTTCTCGCGTGTTCTCTTCTGGGTCATCGTTTGAGATGACGGTATCTAGAAAGGTGCAAGCAGTGCTCTGCACAATGTTGGTGGTAATATCCATGGTGATGGGCTGTGTGTGGATCTGGGTCACGTGATAAATTTTACTGGGCCAGATTTTGTGTAACATCCCATAGGCATTGTTGCTGTTGGTACAGAAGGTGCGCCAGCTGGTGACTTTGACCATGATGATGTTCGTTTTGTATGCTGCACGCTCTTTACGGTATGTGATTAGGAGGTGTGTCTTTTTCTCTTCATTAATATTGGCGCGGAGACGAAGTCGAAGGGCTCTGCATTTTTCCCTTTGCTGCCTCAGCTCTTTGGTCCACCAATTGACAGTCTGTGTTTTCTTGGCCACACGGTTTAGGAAAGTGGTTTCTGCATGCTTCTTTTAAGGTTTCCATCAGGTGGTTCGTGTAAAACACGACTGGTAGGTTGTTCACTATCTGCCATTGTTAGTATCTATGCAAAGTCGATAAATGACAGTGAGACCAGCAGTAGACGCCAAAGTACTGCACTCCCACGTACTGCATCAAAGAAAAGGACTTCGGAGACTGTTCCGTTTGGTACAGCAAAATCACCGCCAGGCAGTGGATCAGCTGACAGCCTAGTACAATGCAGGTGCAGGGCAAATGTTTCTCAACACACAGTTCAGCTCACACTGTTTGATATGGGACTACGCAACAGACGTTCCACTCGTATGCCTCTATTACCCAAAAGTCACTGTCAACTACGTTTATAGTGGACCCGGGAACATTAAGATTGGACCATAAATGTGGACACATAGTTGCCTGGTCGGATAAATCACGATTTCTCATTCACCACCTCGATGGTCGTGTGGTACGCAGTCTTCCAGGCGAAAAGTTGCTCCCCCGCCCATTCTTTGGGGGACACTCTCGTGGGCAACTCTGGGATCCTTAGTTGTGGCGAACAGCCCATAAAAGCTGCGGACTGTCTGAACATAACTGCGGATCAGTTGCACCCTTACAGGGCGTCTGTCTTCTCAATTGGAAATGGAATCTTCCGTTTCCAGTTGAGACAACGCCCATGTCACAAGGCTTAAATTGTGTTGGAGTGGTTCGAGGAGCATAAGAATAAAGTACAGGTAATGGCCTGACCGCCTAGTTCTCTGGATCTTAACCCGATACAGCATATTTGAGATGTCATGGAATGACAGCTCAGAGCTAAACACCACCATGTCGGAATATCTCGACTTTGCGTGAATGCTGCGGAGACATTTGGTACAACCTGTCTCCAATCATCTGCCAAGAACTTGTGGCATCCATGCCAAGACGAGTTGCAGCTGTTTTGCAGGCGCAAGGTCGCTCAACGCGTTATTAACTAGGTGGTCATAATGTTTTGTCTCTTCAGTGTATGTATCTCTAAGTCTTTTTAACACAGTGATGACTCACAAATCAACAGGGTAAGCCACTACATTCTATGTGCTTCTCCTGGATCCCCAAACACTGACGCTGAAGTTATTCTGTATGTTTCATTTTTAGCCTATTTCAGATTTCTGTTAGAGTTTGATTCAACCCAATAAAATGGAAACATTAATTTTTCCAGAAAAGATGTAAAATTTCTTGTCTGAGAATGTTAGCATCTTTACTATTAGAGTGAATTAAACTTTTTAAAATATATGCACATGGAATTCTTCATATGATAGTAGACTATAGTTGTAGTTAACAGAAGCAGAAATGTTGCCTTTTGTATACATGCTGTAGGATCATTAGGTGTATTTTGAGGCAGGAGATGTGAAAAATGAGCAATGCCCTCACCGGGACTCGAACCTCGGACCCCTCGAATATGCGCCGAGTTTGCCGACTACTACACCACGAAAGCATTCTAAGAAGGAGGGCGAAATACCATATACACTCAACCTTTTAAAGGGCGACTGGTGATTAGGGGACCCAGTCGCCAAATCCGGGTAGTGGAGAATCATCATCCACCACCTTTTCTAGTTCGGGCTTCACTGCAGTGTCAATGGCAATTTTTTGAAGCAGGAGACATGAAAAATGTAGAATCAATGCCCTCTACGGTACTGGAACGACAGACCTCTCGAATACGCGCCGAGTGGGCTGACCACTGCACCACGAAGGCATGCTAAGAAGACGGCAGAAATAGCTCATAATGCAAGTAAATAATTTTTTTCACTTCACATTTTTTTTGCATTTACGAACAGGTCATTTTTATTAAATTAAGTATATTTCTGGACAGCGAAAACTTAAATTATGTGGATCCTCACATTTTAGTTGAGTCTAAGAAGAAAGAATTCGTGACTTAAATTTCGCTTGTGATATAAATAACATCTGTTTATTTTATGCTCGATTAATTCTAATAATACAAGATTAGCGCTAAGAAAGGAACTAGATTAAAGTGCTTTTCTCTCCCGAGTACATGCAAAGAGATTTATTTTTATTGGTGGAATTTTGTAAAGAGTGTTTATTGTTTCAAATTCATTCAACAAATTTTTACAGAAGTCCATTTTATTCGTGAGTCATAAATTTAGTTAAATATCTGAAAAGGACCTGATGAGTTTTCCCATTTGCAGTGCAAATTAGGGACACTTTCCCGGAAAACAACTTATAATACAGTCATAAATATTTTCATTATACCATAAAATAAATGCAAAGTTGAAATAACCAAAATTAGGCCCTAAATACTTAAATCAAGCAAATATGTGATTAAAAAACCTTTACCTCCATGAGAAATCTTTATATCTCTTGTAAATGCAAGCTGTTTTTCCTTAGAAAGACCTCCACCACGATAGCATTTACAAGATTTCTCATACTTCAATAAGCCATTCTAAGTCTCGAAAACTTTGAGAATAGTCATTTTCGTGATTCATAGAGTTTCGATCTGTTATCTTATTGCTCTTGAATCTCACCATAACTTGTCGCATTAGGTCTTCAGAAGACATTAGGGTAATAATAATAGCTTGCGACTTTGTTATTAATAGATTAGCATTCCTTTTAGCAATGTTAAATACTGCTTTATGTTTCTGATTTGATTTCTTTTCTGAATCTTCTAAAACTGTAAAAAACAAATAACCTTTAATCTAGTGTCCACAAAATTTACCGAATATTTTTTATAAGTGCACCAGTCTTTGTAAAAATTAAATATGTTAATATAAAAAATAAAAAAGTAAAAAATCTGAAAGCTTTCAAATTTTATATTGTGACCAAGGAGGTGTTTTTTTAACTTTTTGTGTGTTACTTTATTTATTAAATATCATGTTGTTCGAACTTAAAACATAAAAATTCAGTTCAACAGCAGTATCAAAAAATAATTTAAAAAGAGCATATTTTTAGAATTTCCGATGCACAGTCTCGCGCGCTGAAGATAATTTTTCTTTTTTTTTCGTACAACGTTGCCATAGCTCGCTTTGATATTGTTGACATTGTTAATCAATTCGTTAAAGTCTTACAAAATATGAAATACAAATTCCAGATTCCAAATTTGGACTTCCAGATGCCCGTATTCGAGTGGAGGATTACATATTCAAAATTTGATGTATAGCTACCGTTGTTTTTTTTTCACAGTGCAAGAAACATACATACATTCATGCAGATCCTTCATTACTTAATATCTCTAAATATAATGCAGGTCTCTAATATTTTGTGGTAACAATTTGAAAAGTGAAAAGCCGTTTGTAGTGGCCGAACGCAAAATGTCAAAACAAAAGCCCAAAGAGGCAATTTGCCAGAAAGTTATTAGTTAGAAACAGTTAATTAGAAAGTTTTTTTAAAACTGATTTATTACTTTTCATCAGTAATACTTTTAGTAGAAGTGAACGAATATGACCATATTCTAGTGTACATGTTAAAAAGTAGTACTAGGGAAGAGTAAATCATTAAGTAACGTTTAAAAATAGATGTTTTAAGTTCAAATCGTCTAGTGTTAAACATAAAGCCACAATTCATATTTTGGGGGACTGCGTCTAATCATGATGACATATTGGATCTGCACTTGTGTTTAATTTTCTATCCTGACGATATAAGTTTACTTCTAAAAGCTTAAAATGGAAATAAAATTTCTTATTTTAATAAAATGCTCGAAATATTTCTTTATTATAAACTGCAAACGATAAAGTTGTTAGACATATTTTTAAAATAATTCGTATGATATTTTATAGCTTTTCCTCACAGCATAAAATTTTCATTTTTAATAAACACTAACACATGTTCGTGCACATTCGTATATCCAAACAGACGTTACTGAAAGAAATGATCAAATTGATCTCAAAAGACATCAAAATGACCTTTCTGAAACGGATGGGAAGTCTATAATTTCTTGTTTACAACACCTCCTTTTATCATAAATGACAATAGTACTGATGGTTTTTAATTATATGCAGGGTTTAAAAATATGTAGTAAATAAGCATTCATCTTTACGACCAGAAATCAAAACAAAATAAAATTAAAGTTGCTCATTAAACTTGACCTCCATCTGCCTCGAAGCATAAATAAAAGAAATAGTTAATGGGGTATGTTTGACGTAGAAGCACCAAAAGCGATCTTATACCAATCCTTTCACTTGGTTGTTAATGAACTCTGGTATTAATGACGTTGATAAAGCACTTTTAAGTATACCTTTGAAGAAAAAGCAAAATCGATCGGAAAAGAATTCTTGACTTTCGACACCGCCTTAAAGCGCCATCTATGCAACTCAATAATCTGTACCTGTACAACATTTCCACTTTTGAACAGTAACAAGTAGTATGATTATCTCACTTTCTTTTTGAAAACTATTTCACTCTCTTTTTCAGTTTTTATTCGAAGGAAAAATTACTATTAAATAAAATTTTTTGCTTTATATTTTTTGTCACTGGATCCGGTTTCAGCATGTTTGTAATCATAAGAGCTATGAATTTAGAACTTTTTTTGCTTTTATTAGCCCAAGGAGGCAATTTTGCACAGAAGGGCTATTAATTTCGTTTTGGCATTATGCGTTGAATCACATTTCAAATTGTTGCCATCAAATATTATCGCCCTTTATAATATTTAAAGAAATTAAATAAAGAAGAATCTGCATAAATGTGTGTACGTTTCTCGCATTATGATAAAACAACAATACCTAGAGCCACGAAGTTTTGAATAACGTAATCCTTCACCCGAATACGCGCATCTGGAACCTCAGATTTGGAATTTAATTTATTATCTATTTTACATTTTGTAAAACTTTAACGAATTCTTGATTCGCAAACTCAACGATTTCAAAGCGAGCAATGACAACACTGTACGGAAAAAAAAATAATAATAATCTCCAGCGCGCGAGAACGTGCATCGGGAATTCGCAAGATATGCTGCTGTTTTAAAAGTATTTTGTGATACTGCTCTAGAATTTGCGCTCTAGAATCTGGAAGACCAAATTTGAAATTTGGAATTTGTTTTATTATCGTTTTCATATTCTGTAAAACGTTAACGAAATTTTTATTAACAAACTCAAGGATTTCAAAGGGAGCAGTGGCAATGTTGTATAGAAAAAAAGCACTTATATCTCCAGCGCGCGAGACTGTGTATCGGAAATTCTAAAGATATGGTCATTTAAAAACTATTTTGCCATATTGTTGTTGAACTGAATTTTATGATTGAGTTACGAAGAAAATGATATTTAATAAGTAAAGGTAACAAACAAAACGTTAAAAAGAGCCCCTTTGAGAGTAATATAAAATCTGAAACTTTCAGATTGTTTTTAATATTCTCGCCGTCTAGTATTTTCATCTGAAGGCATCACGAAATTACGTATCTTGCAGGAGAAAGCAATTGTTATGTTAAGTAACTATAAATTTCCTGTGAATTTTATATGAACTTAATTGCTAATATTTAATTATGTTAAAGCGCACTTCTGCGAATAATGATATGAATGCCTTTGTTCAAGACCCTGTAAGAAAATTATTTCTTGCTTACATTACTGATGGAGAAAAGCGTGTAAATTCAGCAAATTCGTTTACCTGAGATTTAAGCCTGGTTTCAGTTACCAAAATTCAAAGGTCTTGCATCAAGTCTGTAGGGGACACGGTTAAACTTGGATTTTCGTCTTATTCCAGTTTCAAATGAAATGATTGCACGTATTTTTAGGGCAAACTGAATAATTTTTCCCAGACTTCTTTTTTATTCACTTATCTCCAAGAAATCATCCATCGCATTATATATTTAAGGTGACTGAATTTAAAATGCGTAATTTACTTCTAAAAACGAGGCTCCGTCGATTGTCATTTAAACCATCTCTAATTAATAGTAAACTAATGAGTAATTTTAACTGTAAGTTTATAAATACTGAAATGGAAAGTTCGAGAATCACTCATTTCTAATTTTTTATATGAATGTTCTCCCTTTTTCAATATCCAGAATTAAATACGTATTTTATAATGTAAACAAGTTGTAGAGACATTAGAATTTTTTCGTTGCCAGGAAAGTGAAGAAATGAGCGACGCTCTCTCCTGTACTCGAAACACGGACCTCTCGATACGCGCCAAGTGTGCTGACCACTATACCACGAAGACATGTCATGAAGGCGGGAGAAATACCTTATACGCTCCCCCTTTTAAAGGGCGACTGGGGATTAGGGAACCCAATCGCCAAATCCTGGTGATGGAGAATCATCATCCACCACCTTTTTGTTCGGGCGCCACTGTAGAGACAGTAGAATTTTTTCGTTGTCAGGAAAGTGGAGAAATGAGCAATGCCTTCGCCGGGACTGGAACCACGGACTTCTTGATACGCACCGAGTGAGCTGAAGGCATGTTAACAAGGCGAGAGAAATACCTTATACAGTGATCATACTATAAGCGTAAGCAAAACTAATTAGCTGTGAAACAAATCTTTACCCTAATCTATCTTCCCAATCTGTCTTCAAATGTCGCTGAAGAATTATATCACTTAAAATATGCACTGCATTAAAAAATTTCTCCGAAATGAATAAGCTACCAGTGCATATGGATATATTATACAATCACGATTGAGAATGATGCATTAGATTTTGATTACGTATGATAAACTAGAAGTGATGCTTTACTTAGAAATCTTCAGAAAGTTTTGTGGAAAATCTAAAAAAATCATTATAATAAGAGTGAACGGTAACTATTATTTTGCATTAGCCAGTTATTTATAATTTTAGCCTTTACTATAACTTTTCCTTTCCCGTTTCCTCACCAGAAATATGAACTTAAATAAATACCCCAGAACTTAAGTACTCTCCAATTCACTTATTGTTGGAAAGTATTTAAGTGAAGTTTTTTTTTTAATATTAAGACAGAGCATGTTTCTGCCTCTCAAGGCCACGTTACTAGGTTTTGCCAGCTCTGATAAGATTTAAATTAATCGGGTTTGCGCTATAGCTGCCCTCATTTAAATTCTTACACCAGTTAGAAGTTTTGAGCCAACTTTTGAAATTATTACCACCAAATATTACAGCCCTGTATGACATTTAAACAAACTAAATAGAAGATTATACACAGTGCGAGAATTGTTTTATCACAATGCGAGAAACATACATACATTTACGCAGATTCTTCACTATTTAGTTTCTTTAAATATAGTACAGAGCTCTAATATTTGGTGGCAACAATTTAAAAAGTTGGCTCAAAACTTCCATTTAGTTTCTTTAAATATAAATATGAATATATTTAAATTCAGTTGTGTAGCCTTTTGACTGCTAGGTCAAGTTTCAGTTTGAATTTGACCGTTACTTTTAGTTATATCGTCATAAGTGGTGCCTGACATTGTGAAGCATGAGAAGTGCGTTTACTTTCAAATTCTGTTTTCATAAAAAGGTTTATTAAAACTTTTTAAAATTCTGTTATTTTTTCAGACGCAGCGATAATTCACTTAACGTCTGTTGGGGTTTAATGCTAATTTATACTGAAGGAAGCTATACTGTATAAGACTGCATAAGTCTCTCTTTTTTTTTTAGTCCAAAGGCGCAGTTTGCCCAGAAGGACTATTAATTTCGCTTTGGCATTTTGCCGTTGATTCACCAAAAGTGCTGTTTCACTTTTCAAATTGTTGCCGCCAAATATTATCGCCCTGTATTATATTTAAAGAAATTAAATATAATTAATAATGAAGAACCTGCATAAATGTATGTATGTTCCTCGCATTGTGATAACACAACGGTACCTAGAGCCGTCAAATTTTGAATATTGAACATTTCCAACCCAATATGGGCATCTGGAAGCCGAAATTTGAAATTTGGAATTCGTTTTATTAGCGATTTCGTATTTTGTAAAACATTAATGAATTTTCGATTAACAAACTCAGGGATTTCAAAGTAAGCAATAGCAACGCTGTACAGAAAAAACGGTTTTTATCTCCAGCGCGCGAGACTGTGTATCGGAAATTCTAAAGATATGCTCATTTTAAAATTATTTTGCGATATTGCTCTTGAACTGAATTTGACGGTTTCAGTGCGAAGAACATGATATTTAATAAACAAAGGTAATACACAAAATGTTGAAAAAACGCCCGTTTGGATGTTGTAGGATCCAGCAGTCTCATACGCAATTAATGGACTCAGATCTACCTTATTAATTTATTCACACTCAACGTAAACTATATACACTTTGTACAAATAGAAATATATCAGTTAATAGAATTGTTAAATTTATAAATATACCACACTGAACATACTGAACATTCGGTCTCTCCCATCGAAAGCCAGTCTCCCACTTACCCGTTTTTTCGCCTAGAGGGTGCTACCTATTTTCGGGGTTACAGTTTTGGAAGACTAGGCACTACAGACGTAATTTAAAATCTGAAAGCTTTCAATTTTTTTTTTTAAACCTTGGATCATCATATCAATGTTCAGTTTTCTTAGTAAGATGGCTTAGAAAACGTTTCTTTGTCTTTCTATTATTAGCGTTTTTTGTGCCAACTTTATTTCTTAAATATCACGCTCTTCACACTGGCGCCACATAATATTAAATTCAACAGCAAAATCACAAACTATTTAAAAACAACAAAATATATACAACAAAACAGAAAGTCACTTGATATCGTATTTTAATAGAACTCTGAGTCCGGTGGACAGAAATTATTCCGCGACTAAACGGAAAGCCTTGCCATGTGTGTGTTGGTGAATAAATTCCGAGTTTCAAATTAAAATATTCACCGATCATGCAATGATAACGAAGTTGAAAAATGCAAGAAATTTAACGCCGAGAATGATCAGATAAACCCTGAACTTGCAAGAGAGCAATATAAAATACCAGCATGGCTCAGGAGGGAGAAAATAATATAGCACATGCTTAATTAATAACTGAATTAGACGAAAACGGTGATAAAATAAAATGTAACTTGTTAACTTCTGCCGTTTTATATCCTAGGGAAATGCTGATTAAGAAACGTCAGCGCGATTTAGAATTCACACAAATTTACACGTATTTAAAAGCTACCGAAAAGTTTCAAGCAGTAAAAGAAATAGGAATTAAGGTTAGGATCGAACGTTATGAAATAATCAATGAAATTTTATTTTATAAAAAACCAATTACGGGAACTTAGAATTAAGGTCAGTTTTTCCAACTGTTTTGGTATTAGAAGTTAGAAGTTTCATACGAGTTACATGATAATCCAATTTCAGTAGATATGGGGAAACAAAAAATAATATAGAGGGTGATTAGATACGTAAATTTCGTACCGCTTCTTAAATAGCATAAGATCTATTTTTCGGAAAGAATTTTAGTAAATCTGTTAATACTCTAGAAGTCAAGTAAACAAAGCACGCTATTTGTTAGTGAATGCTAATCATTCTTCTAAGTGGTGTGAAATAATACCATTACATCTTGCTTCAGCTAGTGTCGCAGCAAACGCGGTATTAAAACATTGTATTCTAAAATATGGTGCTTCGCTAAAAATAATCTCAGATAATGGACAGCCACATATAAGTACTATTTTTGAGAAGATGTGCATAGACATGGACATAAATAACATGAAATTTACCTCAGGTATACCTCAACAAAATATTTCTGGAACAGCATTTTCCAGTACAAATAATTCGTTGTTATGTGAGGAAATACAGTAGCTGATATTTGTAAATTGGAGAATTAGCGTTAGCATTGCAGTCCACAAAACATGAAACGATGGAAATGTCACCAGCAGAACTATTTCTGAGCAGAAAGACATGCGACATGCGACGGGGGACGTGGGCACCATCCCTCTACCATTGTGGTTAATTGGTATAGCGCCACGTCCACCTTAGTCTAGAGCCGAGAGGAGAAGTGGGGGCTACAAAAGCTCAAACCCAGCGCCTGCTGTAACCCGGCCTGGCTGTTACCTCGATGACCAATGAAATTTATTATCTTCAAAAGAGTATAAAATATTTTGTCTTGCGATTTAACATAGCTTGACGTAACAGAATGTAACCGTTAATGGCTATATACAATACATTGTGGATCTGGATTATTGTAAATGCTATGGAAAGTAATTACATATACGTATATTAATACATATAAGCATAATAATGAGTACATAAATTGCAATAGTTATTGCATGACATACATTTTGAGTGAGAGAGAGATATACTCAACATATTTGAATTATTGAATGAGTGAAATAATAGTTGAGACTCAGTTATGTGCGTAACAAAGAGAAATGATGGTAACCTATGTTATACAAAAATATAGAAAACAGATATACAGAAATACCGATGTGCAAAACCGGTAAATCCTGTACATCTGCGTTTTACAGTAACTTATATTTTAGAGTAGATGCCTAAACAAGGAGACAGAATATTTAAAATACCTAATGCAGTTGCACTTCTAGGTACATAGTATTATAATTATACATATAATAATAATTAACTGAAAAAAAAATATATATATAGGTTACATGAATTATGTTATACTGTATGTATTGTACTATATACCAGTACTCAGAAGATCATTTCAGTGACATACAGTATATGACGTACAAACATTAATACACCTTATTTATGTGTATAATTAATTATATAATCATAGGTGCTATATATAACAGCTGTTTAAATGCGTAATACATAATACTTAATGCTGGATTTGTACATGAAATTAAGCACAGTTAACATTTGGTGCCGTCCAACTAAATAAGAGTAAAGTGATTTCACTTATAACAAGAGTTTTTAGTTTGCCATACATGTAATGCTAAAATGAGATTAATATTTATACACCAGTATTCAAGAGAATATTAATTATAATGCTATTGAAACAAGAATAATTGTTAATTAGTGCCAAAAAACTATTTCCGGATAAAGGCATATTAACATATTTACATTACAATTCACACATTGAGAACATATTTACATTACAATTTACATAGAACATTTACTTTACAATTCACACATTGAGAAGGGAGATAAGAAACTGTTAAACACTATTAACATTTGTTTGCATAATGAGGAAATCTGCATTACATTAATTAAAGAATACATTGATAGTTGGTACTATGCGGATGCATGGTATGGTGTGCATAAGTCGAAGTACAATCTTTGGAATGCCTAATATATACAGATAAATACTGTAGGTAAACAATGTGATATACCGTGATACTACTAAGTGAAACTTATTGCCGGTTACGACTTGTGCACATACTGTACTATTCATACTAGCACTGAGTCAAAAGAACCGCACCCCAGTTTGTGCGGTTTGGAACATTATGCTATTATATTGCATCTATAATTCGCTTAGGAATAACTGTGCATGTAGTATAACTTTGTGCTGATACCTTTTGTATCGAAGTCGGAGCACTGGGGTTGTTTAGACGTGACACAGGTCAATCCCGAGGCTTGAAACCTTCTCCATAATTTTATTAATACAGTTTACTAAATGTCTCTGCTTAACAAGAAATTTGCAGAAGGCCTGACGGTTCTGTGTTGGCAGCCTGACATGCATACCTTCAGTGAGAGGGCACTCTGTGAGGTAGTGCTCCGGGGAGCCTATCTCACCGCAGCAGCACTGATTTGTATGGCTGATCATGAACCTTTCGAAATAGACAGGAAAGGGACCATGCCCTGTGATATACCGCGTCAGGTACGGATTTCCGCAGCATCGATTTTGTGAAACGTATGAAAGGTGGTAATAAGTACGGCGGCCTGTGTTGCTGTTGTCCCACTCCTCCTGCCATTTGCTGGTTGCTTTGAGTCGTAAGGTCCTTTTCAGGTGTGAGTGCGGCCACGGGATGAGGATTTGCTCATCTGCGTTCCCATTTGCGGCCTCTTTGGCAAGGGCGTCTGCAGCCTCGTTTCCAAGCTCTCCCGCGTGTGCTTTAATCCATGCTATTTGAATGTCGTGCTGTTGGTTATCCCTTAGGTCCTGCTGTATACCTCTGATTATTGCTGATTGGTGTTCAGGGTTGCCAATGGCATAAATAGTTGAAAGACTATCAGTTTTAATTGTGGCTTTGGTAATTTTCTGCGTCAGCAGATAGCGGATGGCCTGTGCTATTGCCACTGCTTCCCCCTGGAAGACACTGTTGTTGGTGGTCAGCTGACCCTTCCATTGGGAAACGACAGTATTGTCATGCATAGCTATTATCGCGCTTCCTACGTTACTTTCTATTTTGGACCCATCCGTGTATATTAAGACACTGGAGGGTCTGTGGTTAACTGTTGGCGGAATGTGTAATTTGACGCCTGCGCCGTATTCTGCAGGGTGAATGTTGACAGAAGTCAGTTTTTCTTCGTAATCTTGTGGGGTGAAATGCTCATCAATGTATGTTGTGGGCTTCCGTAGCTGCATTAGTAGTTGACGTACGGCTTCTTCCTCGGTTCTTATATGCAGGGGGAGCAGACCTGCAAGTACATTTATGGCGTCTGAAGATGTTGTTCTGTAGGCGCGGGTGATGCTTAAAGCAAATGGGCGCTGGATGGTTGAGAGGTGCTTGACCTTTCTGCCTTGCATAGGCAGTGCCCATACAGCCGCGGCATATGTAACAATCTTCTCAACCACCGTTGTGTAAAAAATTTTCTGGATATGGTGGTTTAATCCCCATTTATATCCTTGAAGCTGTCTAAGTTGTTTTGCTATGGCCTGTGTGCGGTTTTTAATTGAGAGCATGTGGGGTATCCACGTGAGTTTTTCATCGATTGTGATGCCGAGGTATTTTAGTGCTTTGACTATTTTTAGCCTTTGCCCGTTTAGTGTAATCTTTGGTCTTCTTGCCAGGGAGCCTCCTTTCTTTGGCACTAGAAGAATTTGCGATTTGCTTTCGGCTATTACTAGCTTCAGCTCATCGCATCGCTGCTGGAAGATGTGGCAGGCTTCGTTACAGTTTTGCTGCAGTTCCTCTCTGGAATGTCCTTGGACGATGAGTGCCGCATCATCTGCATAGGCGAAAATTTTTGTGTGCGTCGGCCATGGAGCTGTTAGAACTTTGTTAAATGTAAGGTTCCAGAGGTGGGGGCCCGCACAGGAGCCTTGTGGGCACCCTCTCGTTTGTGCTTTGTCAATAATGCCTGTTGGATGCACTAGTATCAGTCGTCTGTCTTGTAGGTAATGACTTAGGGTGTTGTAAAGGTTGCTTGGACATCCCATGGCTCGTAGTTCTTGCAGAATGGCCGGCCACCATAAGGTGTCAAACGCACTCTTAAGGTCCAGGCTGATGAGTGCCGTATGGCGACCATTGATCTTGTTGTCCGTAATGGTGTCGCAGATGTCGTGAAGGGCGTGCGTAGCTGATGTGCCTGGGCGAAAGCCATACTGCCTGGGACTAAGAATGCCGTTGACATGCATATGGTGGCGTAATCTATTCATCAGGATTTTTTCGAATAGTTTCCCAAGGGCCGGAAGTAGGCAGATTGGGCGGAAGGATGTAACGTCTGCTGGGTTTCTGTTTTTCTTTAGGAACAGCACTACCTGGCCGACTTTGAAGGAATGTGGAAAAGTACCCGTATGTAGTAGCTTGTTAAAGAGTGTAACGAAAATAGCTGGTGTTGCTGAGATGGTTGCTTTGACTATTGCATAGTCAATACCGTCTGGGCCAGGGGCCTTTTTCTTCGGTAATCGTGCCATGATATGCTTTAGTTCTTTAATAGTGATTCTTCTGTCTGGTGCTGCAATGGAGGGCATTTGATTTGCTCGTGTGATTGCTTGTTGTGGTGTGTCTTCTGCCGGATTGTCCTGACTGAATACTGAATCGAATATCTGAAGCAGGGTATCCCTTGTGTAATCATGTGTTGCATTTGTATTATTAGGGACGTACAGTTGTGCAGGCTTAAATAGTTTCCCTGTCATAATTTTGTGGTGAATTCCATAGGCATTTTTTGTTTCTGTGCAGAATGCTTGCCAAGAGTTGAGTTTGGCCTGGAGGATGGATCTCTTATACTTCGCTCTTTCCTGCTGGTAGATTGGTAGTGTGTTAGCAGGTAGGTTCAGTCTGCGCTCTTGTTTTAATTTTCGGCGCAGGGCTCTGCATCTCTTTTGTTGGGTGCGGAGTTCGCTGTTCCACCAATTGATATTATCAAGGAGCAGAAAGACAATGATGCCCTTAGATTAGCCACTTTTTTGGGCAGGAGAGGTAATCGGAGTTTATGTGGAAAGGCATTTAAAAGTTCATTTATATGGCGCTCAAAATGTCGGATAAAGCTAGACATATACAAAAGGCGTATTACAATAAAATACGGAAGGATTGGAGATAAAGTTTCGAAAATCAGTCATAAGCCATCACCCGCAAAAGAAAACTGAAAAAAAAATTTAATCCTAAATTTGAAGAACTGTATTTAGTAGTCAAAGGTAATGAATGCTACGTTTTTGCAAAACAATCTGGGCAACAATATTGATCACACCAAACTCAGTGGCGCAACAGCTCTAGTGGGTCACGGCTTGTAGTACCCTTTTTCTGCTTTCTTGACCTTTTGGGCCGCTCAGCGAGTTAGCATATGCCCTGGGCAAGTGGTCAGCTTGTCGCAGGACCTCCGGTGTTTTGTTCCCAAGCGAACTTGGTAATCATTTTATCGACACACTTAAGAGATGAAAGACTGACTCAACCTTGCCCAGCCGGGGATGGAACCTCGGACCTGTGGTGCAGCTGCGCGACGCGCTAGCCACTTCGCAACCGGGCGGTCAACAACGTTGATTAGATCAAGAAATTTGACGATACAGAGGATATGCCATTGTTGACAGAAACGCGAAGATGACAGACAAAGGTAATAGGCAAGAAGGGTTTATAAGAAATTTGTAAAAAAGGGGTTGTCTTAAGAACAGAAACGATGTAGAGTTGCAGGAACCGGTCGAAAGAAAAGTACCAGTGGCAAAGAGGTTGAGAAAAACGGAAGGGCAGAATAAGAGTTTAGGTAAAAATATGAAGCAAAGGTCTAGAAACATTATGGCAGCAGGAAAAAACCAGGGCGGCAGGAACTGTGATAAGATAAGATAAGATATTGGCATTCCTCTCTCCGCGAACTTAATCGCGCTAAGAGTCTTCACCCCCCCCCGCAGAACTGGGACCGGGATTCAATCTCCTTCCCAGAACCTTTGAGAGATCGGCGCAACGCACCTGAGTCCATAGGGCGTCATTAGTAGTTAATTTGCTACCTACCAGTCGCTCGGGCTGCCCGTCGCAGAAGGCCATTACCCAGAAAACCCGGGCCCAGTCCCCGGGCTACCAGAACCACTTTACTCCAAGACTTGCCGGACTCGAGGCCGGCCAGTGAGTGACCTTTCCGCACCCCCCAGAACCACTAGGTTCATAATTTGTACACCCCCATGGCCGAGACTGCCTAGGTACAGATCCTAGCCAGTAGCTTCGCAGAGTTCTGTACATCGTCCCCCGGGGGGGAAGGAAACGTGACAGAAGACGGCCAAATACAAGGCCCAGCGAATAGGTGGTAGTCCGGAAACAAGTGCGGGAAAGAAAACAAGAATTACCATCATGGTCAAAAAAGATCTTCCGGCCAGTAAAAGGTACCAAAGGGCAAGCTGATGATGGGTCCAGGCTACAACGTCAACAGGCTTCACAGGAGCAGGCAGCCCCGCTGGAATCCGAAAACGGGCCACTACCACGCCGATGCAAAATCCACAAGTTTAAATCACAGCAGCGAAGCAGTTATATAGTCAAGACTTCACCGCTAAAGTCGGAGCTAGAAGGGGAATCTAAAAGCAGCCCCTTTCAAAGAGTGAAGTCTTTGAAGAGCCATAGGAATCATCGGCACAGCAAATGCAGCAAAATTAAGAATCTACTACTGGCGGGATTCCGGGACCGGTGTGAAAAAATGACTATTACAGAAGTAGAAGAAGGCGAAAAGCAACACACTGAGGAAATAAAGCTAAATTAATTTTTGTAAATATTTCAGACTGAGTTTTGTTCCAAAATTATGAAGAAGTAATATGCATGTATAGTAGAAAACTTTAAAGTAGTGCAATTAGCTGAAATTAAATATAATAGTTAAAGTGAAAGATCATCTATAATTCTGGAAAGGTTTCAGCACGCTTATGTGAAAGAGGAAATTTATACATTAGGGTAGCATGTGTCGTACTAATGTGTTGTCAAAAAGATGCGATTAGCACTAACATTTTATGCTAAATTGAGTAATTGTACCTGTACGCGAAAAAGACAGCATAGAGTCGTTTTTCAAAAACAGTCATATGCTGTTTTTGCAGAAAAAACACAATGTCCATAGATAAAGATTAGGAAGAATTTTAACTTAGTATGGATAACAATAAAAGAGTTATAGTAAAATAAATGTCTTGTAAGTAAAGTGAATGAGACACTATGTATGTGCACAAGTACCAAAAGATGTCATTTTATTTCCATGTTCAACTGGAAGAATGGATAGCGTAAGATTTTAAATAAACTTAAATAAATACAAAACTTAAGGAGTAATATTAATGTAAAGAGACTGTAACACAAGTTTAGAATTTAGGGTGTTATCGCTTTTCACAAAATCTGTCTGAAGAATTCTATTCTAAGCTACTTCTACAAGGGGGCGAATGTGTCATTTATGTTCAAGATTTACTAACGAAATGTTATTTAATTTAATTCCTTCCTTTCTACATCTTTTCGCCTTAAGATATGCTAATTCAGGATTTTTTGTAGATTTTGAATGACAAGCAGTTTTACTATAAAATGTAGAATTGTACGAATAGAAGAGTGAAATTTTCGGCCTCTTTCCGCTGCCTTGCCTATCTAAGAAAGACTGTTGGGGATACTAAAGATGTTCTTGTGGGGAATACGTAGTTAGACGGAGATTAGATTCTGCTTGGTAAATGTGTGTTTGAAATACTGTCGCAGTCTAGGAAGTCTTGTTGACTCTGCCTAGGTTAGATTTAATTTGTTTGAACTTATCCCTTTTGTAAAAGGAAGCTTTATTTTCAAACCAGATCCAAGTTGACTGGTAATTTTATGTTTTTACATTTTTAATTTAAGCATTCATAAGTAGGGATAGGTGACAGGTAAAAGCGGACAACCGGGCCGCTTACATAGACTAATCCGGGTATTGTCCGGATCCCGCAGGCTGGCCCTCAGCCGACTTCGGCTTGGCCACTACTAAGGCCAGATGTGGTGGGTCACTTTACTATGGAGGCCCCCAATAGGTGGGACAGCTTTGCCTCCTATGAAAGGACGGACAGTAATAGCCATGTCTTCTGCAGGATTCGAACCCAGGCCCTTTGGTATTATAGCCCGCTCCCCTAACCACTATACCGTCTGGGCGGCGCTGATGAAGACATTAGACTATACATTTTACACATTGTTACTCAGAAACTAAATAACTAAAATACAGATATTAAGTACATGAAGTTTCACAGATAATTACGAACGCTGAAACAGATATTAAATACTAATGCAGACATTATACAGATACATAAATGCTAAATACACTGTTACCACTACACAGATAGTAAAAACGAATGTTGACACAACTTCTACTACATACTGCACAGATAGTAGATACTGATATAGGTACTCGGATCTAATATTGTACAGATAAATAGATACTGTATCTACTGCATCTACTGCACAGATATTAAAAGCGGATGCAGACACAGATTCTAAATACTAATGCAAGACATTACTCAGATATACAGATATACGGACACTAGCGCAGATACGATAAGAAAGAACGCAGATGCACAGATACTAAATACGTTATTACACAGATATTAAGTACGAATACACTAATGCAAGTCTTTACAAAAACCCACAGATACTAAATACACTACTCCGTACTACACAGATGCTAAATACTGATGCAGATACACAGATACCAAAATATACTGTTAAACAAATACTATATACACTGTTATTTACTACACGGATATTAAATGCGAATGCAGACGCAGATTCTAAATACTAATGCAAGACATTACACAAATATACGAAAGAACGCAAATATACAGATGCTAAATACACAATTACACAACTTTTAATTTTTTTTCTGTTTATTTGACGGTTGGATAGTCTAGTGGTGGTAATTCAGGGCACAGATCATGGGCCCACCAGCGGCTGAGCGGTAAAGTCGCTGAACACTGGTAGTTTGGTCCGAGGCTCAAATCCCGAGAACGGGCTGGCTGCATGGGCGGTTTTGGAGTTTCCCTATGTGTACCGTCTATACGAGCCCATTTCTCTTATAAAGTCCTCTACGACAGCATCCAATCCCTTAAGGAGATAGCCCTTGAGACTTTGCCATAACCACATACAACCAAACCAACACTGCACAAATCATACGTAACACATAATTTTATGGTAACTGACAAAGCTTAAGTATTAGAAACCCACAGCAAGTGTTACAATATTGAGAGCATGAAAACAATAAATACTGCAGCCGGTAAAAGTTAGAAGTAAGTATGTTAAGATTTTAAAATTAGGTATATAAAATGAGGGCAATGAAATTAAAATTGTAACAACATGGTGGTAAATGTCAAGAAACTTTTCCATGCTTGGGATGTACTTCAGAAACTAGACTTTAGAGACTGTTTTTGATAAAGCTATTATTTCATTCAAAGTATTCTTTGATACAGCTATTCTTTTATTGGCAGCAGTTTTTGTCATTAAATATTTATTACCTTGCGCTTTCGCCTCATTAACAACAACTTTCATTTACAATCTCAACATGTTTTGCAGTTTTATTCTCTAAATGTGTCATTGCATCGAAAAAATCACCTGCCTCTTGAAAAATGTTATAAATAAGAAAAGCGGAATGATATTTGGTCTGAAATTAGATAGGATTAATACAAGAATGCAGTATACTCTCGATTATCAGAACTGGGTAAAAATATCGAAACCGAATGATATTGACTAAGTAAGTATTTGGAACCGAGTGATAAGTTCAGATAATTAGTTTTTATAAATTAAAAATTATAAGTTAATTAGTTTTTTAAAAAAATATTTTTCAACTAAACTATGATATTATTGATTTCAGTAATCCAAAATTGAATTTCAAAAATTGATTTAAAAAAATCAAAAATTAATTAAATAATATACTCAAAATTTGAAAATCAGTTTTCAAAATTGATCAAAACTGAATTTTCACAAAATTTGAAAATCAAAAACTGATTTTTAATTTTGAGTATGAATTAAATTTTTGAGTAAAACGATAAATAAAATGTGTGAAACTTGCAGTTTCTAAAAAACGTCGTATTGTTTTTTACTTAAAATAAAAATCCATAATAAAATCCTGAATTCTTAACTTTCCCTCTTTTTATGTCCTCTTTTTTTCCCCTCTTTTAATTTGTTAGGTTTAGCAGCGGTCTAACTTTTGGACTAATGCGTACCATCTAAACTAAAATTGAAAACCTTACTACCACTACATTTTACAATGATTATTTTCCAACTTCTCATTAGAAATATTTAAAAAAATATATTTTGCCAATTTCACAACCTATTGGCTATTTATTTTAAATATGCACACATTAGAAAAGTATTAGATCAAAAATTGGTTATTATTTTAATTATCAAAATTTAAGTTTATAAGGTAATTCTCCCGCCTTCTTCGCATGCCTTCGTAGTGTAATGGTCAGCACGCGTAACCGAGAGGTCCGTCGTTCGATTCCCGGCGAAGGCGTTGCTCATTTTTCATGTCTCTTGCTTCTAAATAACCTAAAGTCGCTACAAGTTATATTACTCTAATTCTAAAATGTAATGTGAAATTTGGGCCTGTTTAAGAGAGAGCAATTTTTTTATCTCTGGTCCTATTTCATTTAGTAATTGTAAATTAACTGTAACTGTAAATTAGATCCACATTTAATTTTGTTCTGTATTTATTTTTCAAATACAATATGGAAGAAAATCGTTGTTCACACGAACAGGTTGTGCAAAATTGCAATAAAAATTTAATAGCTATATATGAAATACCTTTAAATTCGTTTTTTTTATGGTTCAGCCAAAGTTAAAAAGTATGTTATTTTTTAAATCTTCAGTTATACTTCGACCACAAAAAATTTCTATCAATTGTTCATTTTCTTAACGAGATCAAATTTATGGTACATTTGAACAAAACGGAATTTTAATCTAATTTTCTTTTTCATAATCCTAGGGAAAATACATTCTGAAATTATTTATCAATGAAAAACAGAGCTTTTCTTTTTAATGCCGGATTATAATTCTTTTAATTTCAAATTATTTTTGGTTAGAAAACTTTCAAAAGTGCTAAAAAGCTTAACTTATTAAAATCTTTGATTATTAGCTCGAGTTTTTTTAACATGGCATTTATTTTATCTCTAATGGTAAACAAATTTTAATACTTTGTCCTTGTAATCCTAAATTTAATTCATTTAACTTTCCAAAAATATCAGCTAAATATGCTAAACACGCCAACCATAATTCACTAAATAAACAAGTTTGCAATTCAAATTTTGAATCACAGAGGAAAATTCGAATTTCTAATTCGAAGTTCCAAAAAACGATTTAAAACTTTGTCCCTGGATAAAAATCTTACTTCAGAATGTAACAAAAGCCTTTCGTGTTCACTGCCCATCTCTTGGCATAAAATTATAAATAAGCTTGAATTTAAAGCTCGGTTTTAATAAAATTAAGAATTTTCACAGCTTGATTCAAAAAGATTTTCAGATCTTCGGGGATTATTTTGGCTACAGCTTCACGATGAATGGAGCAGTGAATAAATTTAGTTTCAGGTGCGACTTTCTTTATTTGAGAAATTACACCAGAATGTTTTCCTGCTAAGGCCCAAGCTCCATCACTACGTACGAATGCACTTATTCCAAGGAATATCATTCTCAGACATAAAATTGTTAATTACTTTAAAAATTTCATTTGTAGTTGCTCTGTCATGAAAAGATTCACAAAATAAATGCTCTTCAGCATTTCGTTTCTTATTTTCGAAAGTATGTAAACTAAAAATTGAACAAAGTTCTTTATATCAGTACTTTCAGTTAACTGCAATGCGAAATACTCACTGTGTTTTATTTTTTGAATAAGTGTCTCTTTTTTGGAAATTAGCTTATCATGAATTCGTCGATTTGGTAACGGAATATTATAAAGTTCACTAGCCGTTTTTCGTTCAGTAATGTTAAAACGATATGTTTAGTTGCTGGTAATATTAGGTTTTTTCCAATAGTGTGAACCTGCCCGGTCTTGGCAATGCTTAGGATTACTAGGCAACTACCTTCCTAAGCTTTTTCCTTTGAAGTAACAAAACCTTTCATTACTTGTTGACTATTTTTGAACTCCCATAATTTCCTCTTAAAATATTCTTCAGATTTATCCTTTAAACTGGTATGCTTAGATTCAAGGTCTCTTTTAAGAAACGATGGTTTCATACTTTGATTGGATAACAGTTCATCGTAACAACACATTGAGTTTGAGGGTCCATTTCATCTCTATTCCAAGTAAAGCCAAATGATAATTAACTTTCATTATATTTTCTATAATCAATTTTTCATTTCAGTATTCTTACTGCTAGTAGATTGTTCTGGATCCATCACCTTTGAATCAGCACTTATCCGTTTAGTCAATCCTAGCCATATTTCCATTTTGAAAAATCTAGGTTTGTTTCAATTTTTTCGCGAATATTTAAATACACAATGTATAACGAGTTCTTTAAAAAAAAAACGATTCTTAAATCGTGTAGAAAAGTTAAGGAATACAGAGCAACAAAAAGACAAAGTACTTGTTGTTACAAACAGCAAATCGACGCAAAAAAAATATTCTAACTGGAAATACAGTTATATGAGCACGGAAATGGTGGCGACATAAAGTATACGGATGCTAATAAATCGGTCAACTCTAAAAGAATCAGTGAGATACTATTATCGTTTTATAGTAACTTATTTTTATTTCTAATTAAATACAACGTCCATTTCTATTACTACCCTTAAAAACAGCATTTATGACAACTTTTATTATGTTCTATGACTAAAAGAATATTTGTGAAAATAAAAGCGGATTATTTTGCTAAGACTATATTTGCTAAAACGGATTGTTTTACTAAGATCTTTGTTCAAGATCAGAGGCTACTGATATTGAACAAAGCTCAGATTGCATAAATTTACGAGCGTTAGGACAAAAAACTTAAACAGGATGTTGGGGTATTTAATTTTTTAATTTAATAGTTAAAAATACTTTGTTTCTGTATCACCTATTTTTCTCTTGCGTACCACCAGTTGAGAATCGCCGATGTAGAGGATGCATTTATAGTACCAAATAGAAATCTTAGTATCTGAAACATCTGTATTACTGAGGAATGAAGGAAGAGCAATCAGATTTCGATGGTTTTCGCTGACCGTGTCTTTTTCTTCTTTCCAGAACCTTTAGTAACAACCACTTAAAAAAGTTTTAAGGAGTGATGTGATGGACTACTCGGATATTTTGATGGCCGGAAAATCAGGGTCTACCGTGTACGAAATCCCTCCCTCCGCACTAATTTAAAAAAAATGGTAAAACTGCATATTACGGGCCAGTTTGGCGCATTTTCGAAAAGTCGCCAAATCGGTTATTTTCACGCGTTTTAGAATATCACTAACTCATCATATCGCCATATTAGATGGTTGCGAATTTGAATGAATCCTGTAAACATGCAAAAAATTGATCATGTAAATATGCAAAAATATCTAAAACTGAAGTGCAAGCAAAACAACGATAAAGTATTTAAAAGTGTATAACTATGTATTTTATGGCATCAACAATATTAAAACTTTTCATAATATATACCATTTATAAGACTGTAGAAAAATGGAGTAAAGGTTTTAGCACGAAATTTAAGAAATTTTAATAAGCAGTAAATGAGAAATAAATGACCGGAAAAGCATTGATTCATATGTAATCTAAAATTTTAAAAAAATGCAGAAGAAAAAAATAATAAAATTCAAAATTTCGATCTACTGAAACATGAGCAATAGTATAGTAAAAAAAAAGTGGTTAAACAATTTTAACTACGTAATTTATATTTTTACAATAAATTTTTATTTATAATAAATAGTAGAAACTCGCATTTGTTTATATCCACATTAAAATGTAACAATACAATGGAGATGAAATTCAAAATGGCGCGCTCATTCAACACCGACTCTGCGGCTCAAACCATGTGCTTAACCACATATAACGGACACACACCTCCATTCACACAAATCTGTCGCATCTTTCATTTCAAGTAATTTCATACTATTTTTACACTTAGGACATTCGTACATATTCGCAATCAAACCATAATTCATGCACCATTCTATCATCGCACATCTTTCGACCTTATCTTGCAACCGAATCAAATAAGTAAAATCCACACGTTCAACTCTTTCCACGTCAGCCATTTTGCTCACAATTTACTAGAAGCACAGTGAAATGACGAAAATTCGAAAAGCCCACTTAAATGCTATAAACTGTAACCTTAAATCCTAACTATTTTCATGACGCCAAGAGGTTACCAGATTTGGCGCGATTTTACTTCATTTGGCGACTAGCCCGTAATCTGCAGTCTAGCCAAAAAAATAGTACTACTTATTCTCGTCATTTGTAAAAACCTCAGACAAGTTAATTCTTCTTTAAATAAACAAACACTTTACATCCTTGAAACTTCCACTGCTATCGATAGAAGCGTTTAGTAAAAAGAAGCACTAAGCCTCGTTAAGCTCTGCTAATGTAATTATTTATTTTCATTCCCGAGGTCTAGAAAACGAGTTGTTTAAAGTAAAGCGCCTCGTTTATTTCAAGATGTATCGCCCACAACCGTCTCTGTTTACAACTCGCACCGACGTGGGAAAAGAGAGAGATTAATCATGCAAAACTTCCAACTCATCCTTGAACTCGCATTTTCATAAACATAATATCTAGTTTTGAAAGCAGGCGGCTAGTAAACATTTTAAATTAAAGAGTTCCGTTGCAATTACATTTTCCCAGACGATGTGGGAATAAATGCCGTGGAATTTAAAGAATTGATTCATTGTCCTCGGTAAATATTAACTTGGTCGATAAGATGCTTGGAATTAGTTTGCCTGTGATGACAGCAAATTTAAGAAACATAAGAAAAGGTGCTCTGTATTCATGTTACAAAGTCTGTAACTGATTTTTAGATAAGTTGTTTTTTAGAATATCAGTGACGTCAAACTGGGTATTTCGTGAAGGTAAACTTTACATTTCAAATAATATTTTGAGAAAGTGGCTGATATTGCCCTTTTTTGGCAACGTTATGAAGTATTACGTGTTTCGTTGACGCACTCCGTTAAGTAGTTTAATGTGTTATTTTCTCGCATAGAAAGTATCTTTCTGTATCATGAAATCAACAGTCGTATTACAGACTTTCTGAGAATATCTTTTACTCGGCTACTTATTTTTCCAAAAATGTTTACTAAAGAAGCAGAGAATGCTCATCTTGAGCTTTCTTACTTCCGTCGTCAGTAACTGGTTTCGCGAATGGTGAAATATCTTCTTCTAAATGGCTAAAATCTCAGATTCATCCGAATTTACAACAGTGATTTTTAATAGTTTGAAAATATTTAATAGGCGCAATTAAAGTTACAAACACATTTTACAGCTTTTTACAAAATACACTGCGCTCTGAAACCACGCGGCTACAATTCGAAATCAAAACTTAAACTTAATTGTCCCATTTTTTTCCTGCGCAATGTACCTCAAATCTTACAGAGGGAAGCACTTTTTAAATAAGATGACAAGATTCTTGTGTACTTACGGAAAATCCCGTCGACCACAAGAGACGGAGCCAGTCGCGCCAAACCAAAACAAAACCATTTACTAAATACAAGAAACAAAGCGTTCTATTCTTATTTTTCTTTCAAATGAATTATATTATCATTTATTTATATTTAATTTTTCATTAAAAATTTCCATTATTTTTTCCATAATATCGCCATAACATGCCCATTAACACATTTTTTTGAGGTCAGTAAGATTCCATAACTTTGAAAATATTCAACAGCATGCACTTCGTAGTAGGAAGGTCCCAAATTTTATTCATTTTTTTTTTCGAAAATGCGTGATAGAGGGGAAAGAAAAGAATCTTTAATCAAGAATAATAATTAACACGTGTAATCAAAGTTACACCAAACCCAGAGTGTTTGAAGAAGACTTTTCCATTTTTGGCGAAAAATCGCGTAGTTTGGCGTCTTTACTTTAATAAGCAAAAACGGTCGACGAGTTTTTACGTAAGTACCGATTCTTCATTTAATCCATGGTTTACAGTCAAGATTAGCCAAAGCCCAAGAAATTTTAAAATAGCACTGCCCACTTCCGTGCCTCACATTCAGCCTCAAAATATGATGCGACTCTTCATTGGGATCGTGATATGTATGATATCTTCACATTGCTTGGCAATGACAAATTCGGGTGTAAGATCTTAAGAAGTTTGAAACTCACCTGATTGCAATCCTATAAATTATTTACCGCGTATCTTCAGCAAAAGGAGACGCATAAACGTTGGCCTAAACTAAAAAGCCAGCTGATGAAACATGCCAGCTGGATAACATTCCACATTCCAACAGTTTCATGGACTTTTGCCATGATTATATCAAATTAATGTTTAAACTCTATTCTTTACTATTTATAGGTAATAGTTTCAAACTGACCACGTGATTGTGTATTAGCTCTATCTGGAAGTAAGGCTTAAATACAAAAAAGATATTATATTTGCAAGCAATCCGGCCTATTTTGTTATATGCAGCTCCGGTATGGGCAGCTACATCAAGAACAAATAGACAAGCTCTGCAAAGGCTCCAAAATAAGTATTTGCGTATTATTACGGATGCGCCTTGGTTTGTTAGAAACTCTACAATACACAATAGTTTGAAAATAAAGCCGCTGGACTCTGAAATACTGGTAGCTTCACATAACTTCTTCTCGAATTGTGATAAACATAGTAATAACGCAGTCAGATCGATTGGAGATTATGATTATACTATAATACAAAGATGTAAAAGGCCACGGACAATACATCATAATGTACAGTGGTGAATGTAAATAATGTAAATACTGTATATAGTATATTTTTTAATTGAATATTTCTTTTCAAATTTCATTTTTTGAGTTAGTATGTTACTTGTATGTTAATATGCTATTGGACTTTGCAAATTTCGTCTTGAACTTACGATTGGACGCTGCAACTAATATGCCTGCCATTCGAAATGCTATCCAAGAAATGCTATCACCGGATATTATCTAGAGAAAGCTTGGATTCTGTTTTCCGCCATGAGATAGCTATCGTTTCGTCACAAGATATGCCTGAGTTAGATACGCCGTTTCGGAAGTTTCCAGCACTAAAGTGCAGATGTTTTTCCTTTTATCGGATTAGACAAGTTTTCACTTCATTCTAGGATTGTTAAAAGAGATTATGGATGAGTAAAGATCTTCGGATCGAACACTCATGATTTAGGAAGATGACCTATGACCTATGGAAGTAAGGCTGAATTTGACTTGGAGTTTTGTTAGTTCTACTTCGATTCATACATCAGAATACCTGTTTCAAGTCTTCCAGCGGCTGAGTGAATAAACCCACTGAGCTATGAAAGTTCCAACGCTCGGTTTTCGGCTAATTACATATATTTTTGGGGGAAGAAAGGTTTTCCTTATTACGTCTCCTGAATAAAAGTCATTTGTAGATAGTTCCTCCACGAATGCATTCTTTTAAGGTATACAGCAATCATCTGTGTTCTTAATTAAAAATCCACCGAGTTTGTTTCAGTGATTAGACCAACTTTTACTGTAAAGCATAATCCATATGCAGTAACCTGTTCATTAAATAGTTTTTCTTATAAATTCAAACGAATTAGTCTGTTCCGTTTCATTTTCAAAACAATCATGCTAGCAAGAAAGGAATAATGGATGGCTTCTATGCCAGAATTATGCCATTTTCTATGATCTATATTTCAAACAACTTAGCAATAAATGAAATTATATTTTTTATTGCAAATATTTATACAGAACCAAACGAAATATTTGTTTGCTTTATTTGGTTAGGGAAAAGCACTCCAGGGCTATCTGCGTAAAAGAAGGGATGCTTTCGTGAAAGCCTTTCTAAAGACAACTGTCTAGTATATACGTTACATATGGTTAAAACTCCGAAAACGCCCATGCAGGCAGCCCGTTCGCCGGGATTTGAACCCTGACCCGAACTACCAGAGTTCAGCAACTTTACCGCTCGGCCACTGGTAGGCCTTCTCAGTATCACAGAGTGTAATCCTTAATTACACTTTAAACTACTAAGAATGTTAAACACATCGCAAAGCAAATCTCATCTAAAAGGCGAAGTTTCCACGTTTGTCTCTGTACTTCTTGGGAACTCTGAACTAATTCCGAATTCAGCTCTGAATTAATAACAAATGAAAGCAGATGCTCTTTATATAGTTTTCTCCGGTTCGCCAAGAAATCTCTAGTACCTTCCATTTCTCGAAATTACTAGAAGGCACATAATGTTAAGTATCAATTAGTTATAGAGGGCACGAACCATAATGGTGGCCAAATTTGGCGACCTTTGGTGTTTTCTCAGCAAATTTGGCAACAAAATTAGTCGACAAAAACCGTCGCTAGTTTGGCGATATCTTTCTAATTTAGCTAGATAGTCATTTACTCAATGTTAAACAGACTTTCCCCTGTTTTCTTATTTTTCCGGCAAAGCATCGTCTCTTTCAAGCATTTCATGCTACATTATGCAAAAAAGTACTGCAATTTCACTAAAATTAGTACTTATCTACTAAATTTGTAACAATGTTAAATTTACTTCACTTAATTGTTCTTCTCATTAAATTCTTTTAAGAGGTAATGATAGCAAAAAATTTCAATTTGGATACTACACTGTGTGAAATTAGTGAAGGTTGTTAAAATATCTACAGTATGTTTGAAGTTTAAGTAACTAAAAAATCCAATCACGTAAATTTTTCTCATTGGAAATTTCTAAAATTTATGTTTATTTTCATCTTATGAATAAATAGCCGATATTTGATGCCCGAAACATTTAAGTTTTGAATTTAGATTCATATATTACGCTATACGTGTTAGCTACATTATCAAAATCTGCCGAAAAGATGAGGAAGTTTGTTTTGAAATACGTAAAATTTACGCAAGAACATATGATAACAATGACCAAGGTTAAATACAGTGTTAAGATTATAGAGTAAAAGCCCAAAACTAAGAAAAAAGAAATAAATATTAGAACTTTCCATAATAAACTGTTTATTCTATATAAAAGTAGTGTCATATATATTCTACTCTAAAACACAGATAGTATTATCTCATTCGCTAAGTCCTAGGATTCGGATATCTCCGTAAATAACTCAATCTCCTTAAGGTACATAAAAGCATTTGATTCTTCTTCTAAATCCTCGCACCTGACGTACAAAACCAAAAATATTTATCATTCAATGTGGAATTAAGCGTAGTTAGACCATAGATGTTTTAGTGATGTATGGTTAAGAATATTGCGAAAGCTAAAATATTGTTTTTTCCTTTTTCAGTACATTTGATTAAATCCGTGTAATTTTCTGATGTGTTTTACATATTTTATTATTTAGTTTCATCAAATTATGCTTTTAATATTGTTGCGTGCATACGGATTCGTTATGGATTGAATGCACAAGTCGTGAAAAAGTTAGTAAAATTTATTCTGTTCAAAAGAAATAAAACAAAGTTTTGATATATTTCCTCAGAGATATTCGTACAATATCACAATATCTCAGACGTTAAGCAGAACTCAATTCAAAACAAAGAAACTCCTTCGATCTCACAGCGAATTCGTTTGAATCAAATAACAGCGGACAGTAAACAACAGTTCGCTTTAAAACCACAACAACTGAGCTGAGGTGTTTTAATTCGGCTTTTATGAGCTTTCTAATTATTCACGAGAACATTCTGGTCAAATCATTCTCTCAATTTTTCTGGATGGCAAAAGCAATTACGAGATATTTATTTATTAAATATTAAATACACGCGGTCTTGTATTTTTACTTTTCCGACGTAGCTTTCTCTTCAAAAATCATCAAACAATTTTAGTTAAAATTCTAAATAAATAGTTAAATGAATACAACATCCGTAACACTGCCTCCTTTCCAAGGACAGCGCGTCCCGGGCAGTACAGTCACTGGCGAAAGAAGAAAAGAAGGCGTTATCTTTTTTGTTGCGAAGCTTAGTTTATCTACATTGGCAACAAATCCACTATTATGCTGTTTCAAATGTAAACATATATGAATGCTTTCGTAAAGCCGCACTTAAACAGGTTTTAAATTGTTGAATATTCTACAAATAATGCATGCAGATTTAGTAAACGCGTAAAAACCTTAAACGGAAAATAAGAACAACATAATTCAATCATTTTTAAAGCAAAAAATGCCCAATTTACCAACATATAAGAATAAAAAATCTGAGTTCACTGAGCAGAGTAACAGAGTGGGTATATATATATATATATATATATATATATATACATTTTTGGTGCGGTCGATTGCCACCAAAAAGGGAGGTGCACAACTAAATATTATAGCAGGCCTATATACCAAATTTCAACATCCTAAGGATATTCATTTTTGAGTTATGAAAGATACATATATACATACATACATACGAACAGACGCCACGAAAAAAAAATTTCTGAACGCATTTTAAATCAGTTTTATAATTCGTTTGGGTAAAAGGTCCTTTATTCTGTCCTTACGTACAGATGTCACGCAAAAACATCGTTAAATTGCATTCGATAGCGGTCAAAATGAATATTTTCGTTGAAATCTGATACTCGGAATTTTTTGCGATTACAATAGTTCCTTTACTTCGTACAAGGAAGAGAAAGATGCAACTGTTGCCATTATTTTTTTCTCTCTCCTTTCTTCATGCCTTTATAGTGTATTTGGAAGCATACTCCATACGTATTCGAGAGGTCCAGGCTCGAGTTCAGGCGAAGACATTCATTTTTCACGTCTACCGCATCAAAATAAAACAATGACCCAGAGTGGCGCCCGAACTAAAAAGCGGTGGTAAATGATGGTTCTTCACCACCAGGGTTTGACGACTGGGTCCACTAATCCCTATTCGCTCTTTGAAAGGGGGAGTATATAAGGTATTTTCTCCCTCCTTTCTGCATGTCTTCGCAGTGTAATTGGAAGCATACTCGACGCGTATTCGAGACGTCCGGGTTCGAGTCCCGGCGGAAGCATTGTTCATTTTTCACGTCTTCTGCTTCAAAATAACCTAATGACTGTACAGTGGCACCCGAACTCAAAGGTGGTGGACGATGATTCTTCGCTACCAGAATTTGACGACTGGGTCCTCTAATCTCAGTCGCACTTTAAAAGGGGGAGAATATAAGGTTTTTCTCCTTCTTTTCTGTATGCCTTCGTGATGTAGCGGTAGCACACTAGGCGCGTATTCGAGAGGTGCAGGTTTGAGCCTGGTGAGGACATTGCACATTTTTCACATCTTCTGCTTCAAATAACCTAATGACTAAACCTATTGAACAATTCTTAATTATAAATCACAATTTCTCAGTAACTCGAAAACACTTACAAGTTAGGACTGTAGCTTTATTTCACATCTCTATAATTACTTCAACACTTTCGCTACAAAGGCGGGAACACTCTCTTCTCCAGAAGCGAGAACACACTCTCGGGTTTTTCCCTTTTTTTTGCACAGCACTGCCCTCTGGAGGCATTTTCTATATTTTACAGTTCATATATCAAGGAGGCGAGACTGAACATCCTCCCGCCCATTGAAATTGCAAATTTCAATATGAGAATATCAAAACAAATTTTGCAAAAGTTGAATAACAATAATATATAATAATAAAACACATTTACAATAACACTGTTTAACAACTTAAATGAAAATAATTATAACATAATGAATACAACACAATTGCAGTAATACACCATATGGTCTTAAAAACCCTTCGATTTGTATCACAATTGTTAAAAACTCCTCTATAGTTAAATTAGTATTTCCCATGACACCTTTCAAATGGTATTTGAATGACTTTACGCCAGCCTCCCAAAGACCGCCAAAATTCGGAGCCTTGGGAGGGATAAACTTCCAGTCAATACCTTCGGAAGATAAATATCCTGCAAGAAGTTCATCAGGAGAATTCACCATATTAAACAATCTCTTTAACTCTGCTGCCGCACCTACAAATGTTTGTGCGTTATCCGTCAAAAGTTTTCTAGATTTGCCTCTTCGAGCAAAAAACCTTTTAAGACAAGAAATAAAAGTTTGTGTCTTTAAATCTGTTACGATTTCCAAATGAATTGCACGGGTTGCGAGGCAAACAAATATGGCAACATAAACTTTGTTAAATACACCCTTACGCTGGTTTTTGTATTTCACAAGAAAGGGTCCACAAAAATCGATTCCTGTATCATTAAATGCAAAATTTTCATTAACACGCTCAGATGGCAGATTTCCCATTAACTGAGAAGAAGTAGAAGGATTTGCCTTAAAACAAACAACGCACTGATGACAAATCTTTCTGCAAATATTTCTCCCATTTATGGGCCAATATTTTTCTCTCACATAATATAATAAAGTTTGCGGTCCCACATGAAAGCATTTTTTGTGAAAATACATTACAATTAAATCTGTTAAATGATTTTTTGGTGGAAGCACCACAGGATGTTTTTTACAGAACTCAAGATTAGAATTTTGGAGGCGACCACCAACTCTAATAATAGAATTTTGATCAATAAAAGGAGCTAAACCTTTTAGCTTACTGTTGGGGGCTACTGTTTTACCCTTAGATAAACTTTTCAGCTCTGCCGAAAATTCTTGAGATTGTACCTGTCTGATTAAGAAAATCTCTGCTTGCTCTAGTTCAGCAGCGGTTACATATCCTGACCTTTTGGAACTCGGGTTTCTTGCATTATAGATGAACCTGAAAAGAAAACTTAAAACACGTAAAATATGCATAAAATCATTACTTAAGTCATAAATACGATTTAAAAAGTTAAAGTCCTTTGTTATACTAAGGAGTTTCAAAGAGTCAATACTATCACAGTCTTTTTTCAGTTCATTGAAATACTCATCCTCTGTGACACTAAGTTCTGGAGGTTCAGGAATAATTTCCTTTAAGAAGGCAGGTCCAGTCCACCAAGTTGAATTATTTATAAGAGAATCACTACTTGTACCACGGGTAAGTAAATCAGCTGGATTAGCCTTGCCTGGACAATGATGCCACGTAGCCTCAGCTGTCAAGTTTTGTATCTCCTTCACACGGTTTGATACAAATTGTTTCCACTTTTTACTTGGACTTTGAATCCAGTATAAGGTGACCTTTGAATCACTCCAAAAAAAACTTCTCGATATTTGTTTTTTGTCAATAACTGGTTTCAGTTCACTAGCTAATCTTGCCGCAAGTAAAGCACCCATAAGCTCTAGTCTTGGCAATGACAGCTTCTTTAAGGGAGCCACTCTGGATTTTGAAGCTACAAGATTGATCAAGATTTCGTTCTCAACCTTTAACTTAACGTAAACTACTGCTCCATAAGCCTTAATACTAGCATCCGAAAATGTATGAATTTCCAGTTCTGCATCTTGATTAATAAAAGAACCAAGTATATATCTCGGAACCTTTAAATCTTTAAGTTGTGGAGCTTCTTCACACCACCTCATCCACTTCTCGCTTATATCAGGAGGTAAAGCTTCATCCCAAGAAAGTTTTCTTTGCCAGATCTCCTGGAACAAGCACTTGAAACGGATAGTAAAAGGAGTCACAAGACCCAATGGGTCGAAGATTCTTCCAGCAGCAATTGTCAGAAACCTCTTGGTGTTCCCTCTCTGTTGGAGAAATTCTAGCAAACTATTAATTTCTAAGGACAGGTAATCACTACATGGATCCCATAAGAAACCAAGAACTCTATGCAATTTATCCTTTAAATCTTCTGGACATAACTGCCTAAATCCCACAACTTTCCACTCCTTTCTTAACTGCTCAGAATTTGAAATCCACTTCCTTAAGGGCATCCCAGCATCTCTCATTATTTTTTCGGCACATTTTGAAATTTCAAAGGCGGATGGAACGTCGTCATTATCTGTGATAAGGTCATCTACGTAAAAACAGGTATCAAGTGTTTGTACTGTAGCAGGAAAGTCCTTTCTGTACTTCTCTATATGGTTTTTAATAGTTACTGCCAATAAAAAGGGACTTGCGTTTACTCCAAAAATTATCCTTATGAATTTATATACACATACATTATTCATATTGTCAATGAAAAGGAATCTCACTGCATCTCTATCTCCTTCGCGTAAAGAAATTTGCAAGAAAGCCTTCTCTATATCTGCCAAGAAGGCGATCTTATTCAAGCGAAAGAATGTCAATAAATGAAATATATTTGGGTTTAAATTAATTCCTTGATATAAACAATCATTTAGAGATAATTGTCCTGGTTCATGCGAACTTCCATCAAAAACAATCCTTACCTTAGTAGTTAAGCTCTCTTGTCTTACAACTGCATGGTGAGGTAAGTAATATAAAGGTTTATTCACTTCTTTAACTGGGCTCATCACTTTCTCAATAATTCCCTCACTCAAATAATTATTCAAGATATCACAGTACTCTAAATACAGGGAATTATCACGTTTCATTCTCTTAACAAGGTTTGCAAGTCGATTTTTTGCAACATCATAATTGTCTTTAAGTTCCTCCCAATTTCTCTTCCAAGGTAACCCAACCTCATATCGTCCGTCTTTAAAACAAACTGTTTCATTGAACATCTCTAGGGCCTTATCTTCCTCATTTCTCAATTCGGTATCTTTAATACCAAGGGATTCTAACTCCCAGAAGTTTGCTAACTGATTATCTAAATCTTCGAAATTGTTTACTAATCCACAATGATAACTCTTTTGTTTACTTAAATTCATAGACCCACTTACTACCCAACCAAACACTGTCTCTTGCAACACGATAGATTCCTCTTGTAATTTTATTTGATTTGGTTTGAGCAGCAGGTAAAATATATCAGCTCCCAGAAGAGCATCAATCTTCGTTGGTCTATAAAAATTTGGATCAGCGTAACAAATATTTGTTGGAAAACAAATTTTCTTAACGTCCAATTGCCTCGAAAGAGTAAGATCAGTAATATTATCTACAATTAAAAATTCAACATTTCTTTTAAAGTCTCCATTCGAATTTTCTACTGAACTAACTAGCTTATTTTTAACAGTTAGAATCGAATTATTCAGGCCAGATATAGGAGCATTTATTGCTTGTTTTTTTATTTGTAACATATCCGCGATTTCCTTTCTAATTAGGCTGACTTGACTGCCTACGTCAAGAATTGCTAAAATGTTTATTATTCCTCCGTTTCCCATTCGAACCTTAACCACGGCAGTAGACAAAAATGTATAAGTTTTTCGACCTCGAAAAGGAAAACTTTGCTCTGGCGCCGAGAATGATTTTTGTTCACATTCGTAACTCGTTCCGACAAATGACTGATTTGCATTTTTTGTTTCGAAACTAATCGCGTTCGGATTTAATTCGTTTGAAATGTTTATTTCTCTAGTATTATTCGGTGAGAAATATGCTTTTTGAGAATGTACACCATGGGATGAATTATTATTTCTTTTCTCAAAGTGAATCAGGGTGTTATGTTTTTTACGGCATTTAGCACAGGAAAATTTAGAAGAACACTGCTTTACATTATGGTTTGAAAAGCAATTAAAACACAATCCTTGCTTTTTTAGAAATTCAACCCTATCATTCACTGAAATATCTTGAAATTTAGGACATTTATATATAATATGATTATCCAAACAGAAACTACACATAGATGACATACATTTTCTTTGGAACAATGCTTTTGGTTCCTGTTCTTAGAAACTCTAGACGCTTCTAAGGTTCTTGCATGATTTTTTAGAAATTCAATTAAGTCATTCAATTTGGGAACATTATTTTTCTTACCAAACGAACCATAATTTTGTTGAAGCATCTAATTTTTGTAACAATACATACGCAAACATTATTTCAGCAAACCCATCAATTTTGTGTTCTAAAATTTCTAACGCTCTTGTACATTCAAAGGTAATGTCAACTAAATTTAGTAAAGCACTAGCAGACTCACTGTGAATAGGTGGAATTGACATAAACCGCTTAATGTGGGCAAAAACCTGTTCTCGATGATTTGAAAATCTTTCTTCTAGCAGTGACCAAGCAACTTCATAATTTTGATCGGAAACTGGGATTTACTTTACGACTCGGAGAGCATCGCCTTTAAGGGCTGATAATAAATATTGAAGTTTTTGTCCTTTTGACAAATTATCGTTATTATGCACAGCAGCCTTGAATAAATCATTAAAAGTTATCCATTCATAAACATTACCAGTAAATGTAGGTAAACTCAATTTTGGGAGCTTTACATCTGGGGCTATTTTAGAACAATTATCAACACTTATTTTACCCTGTTCATTCTCAGTACTTTTCACAAAACATTTCACATTTAATTTATGTAAGAATGTTTTTAATCTTACTTCGACTTTTTCCAGACGAATATCCATTTTTTCTAAATCCGATTCTGCTTCACTAATGTCCACTTTTACAGGTAATTTGAAGCAATCCTTTTGTAGTTCGGCTATACATCTTTTCACAGTGCATACAGTTTCTAGTTTTACTTCAAGTTCGGTTATAATATCTTCACTTATCGGTTCAACCACCGATTCAACAAAGGTTTCTAAACGGGTGATTTTACCCTTTAGGGTAGCTTTTTCATGCTTTAACGAATTAATTGTTTCTTCCATTACGAACGCAAGTTACACAACACAATCGCTTCGGAAGAAGAGCACACTTTCGTTTTCACGAACTCGCTTATTTAGATGTCGCTGATTCGTTTCTAACTCCGGCTCGACAGACCATGAACAATTCCTATTATAAATCACAACTTCTCAATAACTCGAAAACACTTATAAGTTAGGACTGTAGCTTTATTTCACATCTCTATAATTACTTCAACACTTTCGCTACAAAGGCGGGAACACTCTCTTCTCCAGAAGCGAGAACACACTCTCGGGTTTTTCCCTTTTTTTGCACAGCACTGCCCTCTGGAGGCATTTTCTATATTTTACAGTTCATATATCAAGGAGGCGAGACTGAACACCTATTTCGAAGATAAACTTTATAAAATGTACAAAAAATGTGCATTTTGGTTATTAAAATTCCCAAATTAAAAACTGTGCTAGCATAACTGTACCCCATGCTGTAAACGGCATTTTATTATTGAAATATGATAAACTAATCAAAATATTTTGAGCTACCTAAAGGATTTTAAGTTTAACGTTATACAAAGAAACTTATTTGTTATCAGAAAGTGAAATGAATGAATACCTAATTAGCATTAACTAAGCCATGACATTTCTTTCACTCACATTTCTTAATTACAGAAATTTTAATTTCTTTACGAAAGATAATTTACCAATTTCCATTTATTTGCATGTAATAAATATCTTAGGAAATTCATAAAATAAAAGATACTGTTAAATGGATACAAGTGTTATACAGATTTTTAAAGACTTTTGAATTAGTATGCTAGAAAATGATTTATCGTTTATATTACTTTTTCACATCGTGCAGGATTCTTATTGTTTCTTATTCTCTGTAAATGTTTTACAGGTTTTAACTCTTTCGTTCTTAATTATTTATTTTTTATTTACCATCTAAAATATCGCTAGCGTTTAGAATTAGGTTATTTCATTGAATTGTTTCTACAAAAACATCTGTGATCTTTGTTTTAAATAATGAAAAAGGTCTGCCAGTATAAGAGAATTTGATCTCTTTTTAAGCTATAAAAATGTCACTCTGAAAGATACATTGTCCCTTACGTGTACGTTGAAGTATGTAGGCTTTTCACCCTGTCTTTAAAACGAGTAAATGATTACCTGGGATTTTGGCAGAGTTTTGCGTTACATAGCATATCTTCATTTTTTTCCTCCCCTATTTTCAAGAAAGAAATTTTGGTCATCTCAGTCATATCCACCGTTATTAAAAAAAAAGAACGGACATATATCTTTCGTATTGAAAAGAGAAACTTTTTTAGGGGTTGTTACTTTCTACAAAATGCTTTCTAAAAAAGTTCTGAATACTCTCTCTGTAACTGTAGTCATAAATCTTGTACCCAGAAAGTTTGGACAACAAAGATGTGATTGATGATTTTGAAGATAATCGGATTCGCATCAAAATCAGTCTGAAGTCTTCTTTTAAATTATAATTCCACTTACGCCATATACTGTAAGTGGATAACCATTAAAATGCTTTTTAAGTACGCTTGCCAGACGTCCAGACAAAATCCGGTTTTCAGACAAAATCCGGATGCCCCGGCCAGTTTACTTCACGTCCCGGTAAAAATTAAATTTGATTTTATAGACGTCCAAAAAAGTCTAATTTCATTATAGAATTTTTTTTCGCTCTGCCTTATGGTATTTAGAGGAAAATTCTGAAATTTTTAATTTGTTCATTGTATGAAGATATCCGCGAAAATTCTCATTAAATTAAAAAATTTGATGTCTACACCACATGACTTCCTTGTACGGAATATTAAATTATACGCATTTTTCATTTCAGCTTACTGGATTAAAATAAATCTACTTCATCTATAGCGCATGAACCAAAATTAGAATAAATACACTCTTTAAAATTCACTATATTTGTTAACCACAGCGACACTCTGGCGCTAGCTTCATTTAACAGCGTTACATCTCATTCGTTTTATAACTCATCAGAATGCACAAAAATTATGTATATCATCTTAAGAATTATACAATTGTTGCCACATGCTGTCTATACTATGATTCTAATACTATGATAAATCTAAAACCATGTGTATAAGAAATTAAAAAAACAACAAAAAAAGAAACAGTTTTTCACAGACGATTCAGTATTTCTCGTTCAATTAATTCAGTTCTCAGTTCGCGACAAGGCAAAAATACATAAAAACTTAAAATATCTATATTAAAAATCACGAAGTAAATCTTAAATACTTTTTTCCTCGAATAAATTCCAGAATGGATTAAGGATGATTTAATAGGCAAGAATAAAAGAAGGCGTTATCTTTATTATTGTGAAACTTAATTTCTCCAGATTGGCAACAAATCCAATACTCTCCTAAGTTCCAAATGTAAACAAATATGTCCTCCATGAGAAAAGTTATTAGGCTTAGCCGCCCTTAAACAACTTTTAAATTGTTGATAATTCTACAAATCCTGCATGCAGATTTGCTAAAGGCATGAAAACCCTAACCTGAAGATAAGAGCAACATAATTCAATCATTTTTAAAGTAAAAATTGCACAATTTACAAACAAATAAGAATAAAAAAACTGAGCTCACTGAGCCGAGTAACAGACGGCATATATATATATATATATAGTATATATACATATATTTATATACTTTTGGTGCGGCCGATTGCAACCAAAATAGGAGATGCACATGTACATGTTATAGCAGTCCTACATGCAAAATTTCAACATTCTGAGGCTACTCGTTTTTGACTTATGGGAGATACATACGTACATACGTACGACGTATGCACAGACGCCGTGAAAAAAATCTTTTCAGAATCCATTTTAAATCAGTTTTATAATTTTTTGGGGGAAAAGGAGTATTTTATTCTGTCCTTACGTACGGATGTCACGCAAAAACATCGTTAAATTGCATTCGATAGTGGTCAAAATAGTAGATATTTTCGTTGAAATATGATAGCCGAAATTTTTCACGATTACAATACTTCCTTTTTAGCGTACAAGGAAGTAAAAATATCTAAATCGAATTTTGAAAAAAATCACTTTATCACATTGTATTGTCATCCACAAACGGTGTGTGCGAAACATTTGAACTTCATAGCTCATCAGGCTGTAAAAAACCTATCATAGTTTCTTTACGATACACGCAAACAAAACGAAAAAGGCCGCAAGTAAGTAACTGTCATGACCCAGTACAGGTGATACAGACCTCTCTTTCCTGAAATAAATCTGTCAGTATGACACTTTCTCACTTGATGTAATTCCAAGACCATTTTAAAATGACAGTCCGCGCAAGTTATAAAGATAAGATACTTAACGTTCGAAGTTTCGATCAACATTATCTCAAGTGGGAGCGCGAACTCTCGAGTTTCATAAATAAATATTTAAATCGGCTTTGCATTAAAAAAGAATTAAAAGTAGGTAAAATGTAAATATATTTTTCCTAGCATTTCAACATACTTGGTCAGTTTACTTTTCTAGCAGTTATCGTTTTTAGTTCCTTAAATAATCAGTATCTAAAAGCGTTTCATGGCCAGTGGAAAAGTTTGGATTTAGAAGATATGGATTTCAATTACAGAAGTGGTGGTTTGAATTAATTACCATCTTCTCAAGACCTTCGCTTAATACTATGAATTCCAAGAGTTACTCTAGTACTCTTGGACATAGAAAATAGGATAAAATAATCGTTTAGAAAATAGAATATTCCTTTCTTGTCGAAGAAGGTGATCTCCCGTTTCCTCCCAATCCACAGTTTTACTGCAAAACCAACGCCAATCTAAGGCTGTCTTTAATCTAATATTATAATAATAGCACTTAGTATTTTTATAGTTGTGTACTTTTTCATTATCTCTGTATTAAACCCAAGTAATAGTTCAAGCCACTATATAATGAAAATCGTTTATACACCATCAAGTAAGCAAGTGCGAAACATTATGTCGTGCAAGATTAAGTAACTATAGTTTAAGAAATATATTTTTATTGCTTAGTATGTATATGGAAATTAATACATTTAGAAATTTATTACATTACTTTTTATATTTTTATTAATGTATCATTTTGTGTAAACAAGAAATGTTTCTGTATAAAACGAAGCAAAGAAGTTCGAGAAAATACGCAGCTTTTATGCAGATAATTTATCCATACATCTTTCATCAAATCGCTATGCTTCCCTCGAGTCAAATGTAACATAACCATGTATGTGAAACCATGATAAGAACAGTAAAGTTTATTAATGTCAGTGGTACTGAACGAAATAACATAAAATTTAGTAAAATGTAATCAGCATCATCATGCATTTGAATTAAGTAAAAAAAAACATATAGTCAGACTTATTAATCTACCCAAAAACATATAGTCAGACTTATTAATCTACCCAAATTTAAGTTAATCAAGTATAGGAAAGACGTTAGTTTTACTAATATGTGAAAAAGATTACTTCTTCAGTAATAAAAAGTTATTAATCAAAGTAGTAATCATTCTTCAGTAATAATTTTTTCTGTAAAAATTAGAACTTGGCAATTATATCGTTAAAGTTACTTTTAAACGTAACATTAAACACCAGCTTTCAATGAGTACTTCCGAAATCTCTAGAAATAATCCTAATATCAATAAAATACTGAATCGGAAGTGGCTGTGATAGTTGTGCCGAGAAAAGCTGCAATTTTTATTTGCTCATTTCTAATTCCCTCCCTAGATATTCTTTTTTTAGTATAGATTATTCCGTCATATAATACGGTCACACATGTCATTTGATCATTAAAACTGCACTGAGGTTTTAATAGAGACTTACATAATTCCTCTTGGGAAAAAGTATCAAATGTTGCATTTATAAAAGGTCAGTTATTTTAATTTTCAATTATAAACCTCTTGAAGGCCAAAATGCCCTTTCATTCAAACAACCACAACCGTCCGAAACGGCCAAGATTGCGACGTTGCTTCCTTCGCTCAGCCTAAGGTATACAGTAGCAGGTGCAGTTTCCCAAAATGCATTGCATCAGTTTATTGCAGACAGTTCGTTCTAAAAGGCGAATGGAAGCTTCTTTGTACGGAACTAGGAAAGATGCCATTTGAAATCTTCACACCTGTTTGTGCGTTAGTGGACTTTCGTTATGAATAAAGTACAAGATGATTAAAATATTCTTCATTGTGTTGCTATATATGTAAATAGATCTAACAAACTAGATGTAATATTTTTACACTTCTTAACTATAGCCTTTGTTGGTTTTTAGGTTGGAAGTGTTTTACAATAGCATTAATTTTGACATCTGCATTGAATACAATCCATCGTTTTTGCCAGAATATTTACTCTCTCAAGCATTTTACCCACAAACATATTGTTCCCCTTATCGCTTCTCAGTGCATTTTACCATTTTTCGAAAGGCTAAAACGAATGTTCAAATAAGTGACCTCAAACTTTAAGAGCATTGCACATGTATCTTCTAGGTTTCTTCGTGAAGAACTGGGTGCGCGTTATACGACGAATATACCTAAAAATTAAGAAATGTAGCTTCGTTAGATGCACGTTATATCCCGGAAAATACGGCACAGTGCTGCGTTAATTATATAGTATGTATACATTAATTGAATTTGGTATATCCATCGGGGGTGGCATTTAATTTCGCATGACTCGACCTAGGACGGGTGTCATCCTAGCAATGTATTATAGGGAACCTTTTTGAAAGTCTTTAGAAATTAGTATGCCCCTAGGGTTTAGCACATCACAATTTGAAAGATTACACAAGTTTAAACAAAGCATGCGAGAGTTGTCTGCCTAGGACTAAGGATGCCTTCGTGGCGGATTTTCTAAAGAAACCGCTTCTTACTCACATTATACATTAAGAAAACGTATATATAAGCTACTCCGTGCACAATTTGAACTCAAATCGAAGTACCAGCCCATTTGGTAACTAGTAGGCTTTCTCGCAGGGTGTAAAACATTAAAAATACGGCGTAATTTAAAAGTGGTGTATGCGTTACGTCTTTCCACATTGCTAGTTTCAAATTAATTAAGAAACTGGACTATTTTTTTTCACTATTTTTGAAAATACATTTAGTGAATAAGCAATCTTATTAACTCGTAGTAGACTTCAAACGTTTAAAAAAATGTGTTAAACACATGGCGAACAAATAAAAATGATGTAGTATTTAATCGTGTGACCTTGATCAAAAGTGAGGTACCTGCTTAAAATAAAGTTCTCGGAAACACGAATGGCGCAATAAAAATTAATAAATATTTGTGGTAAACATTTCTTTTTCTATTCATTTTATTTGTTTATTATTGCCGCTAATATATTTCCTTCTAATTTGCTTTCATAACCCTATAAGCATATTTTCAGTTGCAGTTCTGACGGATTGGAAGTGTACCACTGAACCGCGAACCACTGAAATACAGCTGACGCCCTTTTTAAACAGCGTTCAGAACATCGCGAAGTTACTTCCGTTTACAAATGCACATTTGAGCGCAATACTGCATGTGCGCCATAGCCGTTAATCAATCAAGTTACAGCGCCATAAGCGGTTTGCGCACGACATCCGTTTCCCAATAACAAAAAATTGTTTCGCGAAAAAGTAACTACATGAGTGCCAGCAGTATAATTTACGATGGCCTGCGATCATATCCACTGAGCCATTCGTTTTGCTTGGAAAGCTGCCAGTTTCTTTGATTGCGTTTGGGAAGCAGAAACCGCTGTTGGTTACGAATCTTATAAATTGGGTTTTATTGGGTAATAATTTGCGCATTCTTCTGATTTATTTTTAAAAGCAGGTTCCCAAACTACTCTGAGCGATCGATTCTTTTATTAATACGAAAACTTCACGCTTTTGGTTGTTACGGTGAGATTATCGACTTCACTCCTCTCGTTAGAAATTATTATTCACTGGATTTACAATTCGTTATTTCTATCGCAAAATTCTCTGATTTAAAGCTTCCACGTGAAGTTTCGCGCAAAATCCCTGAAGTGTTGAGTCACTCGCATTTCTCAAGACTTGTTTTTCTTCAGAAGTTGCAAAATAAAGCTGAGATTTTAAATAAATTAAAAAGTTGTTTTGAATTTCGTGCTTCAAAAATAATCGGCACATATCAATTAACTAATGGTTGCAGATAATTCCTATAAATTTATTTGCCAATTGATTCATTACAATTAAACCTCGATTAACACTAATTTCCAATACGTGTCCGACCCACCCTGCCACTGACCGAGCGAATAAGAACTCTGAACACAGATAGTTCGACCCGGATTTGACGAATAAGCAGACCGACGAAGTCCGTTTATTTTGTTTGCCAGTTGTCGGGGGTTTCATCATGCATAACGTGAATACGAACCAGTTTGCCTTGAAATGTCCTCTGCTAAGATGTTTCTTCTTTAAACATCTGACCTTCGAATGCTTTACCCTAAAAAATTAACCTAACTTCTCAAGCGAAATTTCGCTAATTATATTACTATAGTAATTACTATATTATTATTTACTATATTAATCATATTACAAAAGTAACTATATTACTTTAATATTATCAAAGAAGTATATTTGAGGCCAACCAATATTCTAAAAAGAAATTTTTGAAATGGAGACTTCTTTTTATGTATGGGGTTATGATTAGAGTTTATAGCTTCGTAATTTTATGCTCTGCATTATTAGTTTTATTACACACATTTATGCAGCATCCATGTGTCTTTCAAATTTATTCACGTGACATTCTGTAATAATTGTATAAAAATAATTGTCAAAAAAATTTTAATTGATGACCTTTTTTAATCATTTCCTTTTATTGTTTTTGTGACTTCTCTGACAGTAACATCAGAACATCATCAATATGACTCATCAGACAATAACATCATCACTTTTCTGACCAGGACAAGCCCAGGAAATTCACCGTGGCAAGGAGTGCAAAACTGCTTCTGTCGTTGGCAAGAGCCTTGAGCACCATACAGGTGACAGTACGACTTTGCTCAGTTCCATCCCCAATTTTGAAGGAGAGCACCCCGGAGGGCGGGAAGGGTCCGATTTTCTCCCACCACCAACCTCTTGAGAGGACTTTCGGCTCGCCGCATATTTAGAATGCCCTCCATGCCGGTTGGGCGGCTTTCTTCTTCTTGTTAATTTAATGTGTCTTAAATTAAAGGAACTTGGAAATTTATGTAAGAATTGTCGAAATAGCATTAAAAACAAAAATGATGTGCATACACAGTGCGGGATCAAATGTATTGCGTGTACTGTATTACGCGTGTGGGTTCGCAATGGATTGAATGCACACAGAACGGATGACAGCTTGATGAAATTTATTCTTCCAAAAACATTTTACATTTCTGGAACTTTTCACGTTAAAGCATTCGTACAGCTTCTCTCAATATGACAGAATACAATCAACTGAGAACTTTCAATACAAGGCAGTACAAAAAGACTCAAATGCGTAAGCTCGCGGAGTTGATCAGTTAATACTCTGCGCTCTGAACTAAATGCTCTTGTATTGTTTTCCCTCTGCTCTTATATAGTTTTCTCCGTTCTCGGAGAAATTTCCAGTCCTCTGATTTCTCGAAATTGCTGGAAAGCATATACAGCTATAGTTACATAGGACCGGGTACAGTTACAGTTGCATACGGACCAGACCAGTTACAGTTACACAGGGATAGGACCAAAATGTCGCCAAATAATCATACCAATGGCCATTTACATCAATATTAAGTGAACTTATCACTGTAACTATGTTTTTCCGGGGAGGCTTCACACTCTGAAGCCTTTCATGTCACATAATGCAGGGTGTATCAGTACAGGTGACAGGTGAAAGCAGGTCCGGACACCCGGACGGCTTACATAGACTAATCGGGTATCGTCCGGATCCCGCAACTATCTGGAGCAACACCTCGAAATCGAGACAATTTACATGGCCATACAAGGGCAATGTATTAAATTATTCTGCGCTTGATACATTATACTTTCTATAACACAAAAACTTTACGCTATAACACATATACAATATTTACCGCTATATTGAATAATAGATTCTGAAAGTTCACTGTCGTACAAATTTTTTTCTTCTCTCAAAATATATCAGAAATAATTGTGTGCTTAAATATTCTTTCGGTTACATTGCATTTAACACATTGCTACCCATACTCGTTGTTACACTCAATACACAATACATTTTAGACACAATGCTAAACTTAATACAATGTATATTCTGTGCTACATATTATGCTGACTATAACTCTTGACAATTAATTATAAATTTAACATAGTTCCCTAAAAGTATAACTGATTATATGAGACATGACTTGATTATATAATACATAACGTGATTTTAAAAGACATAGATTTTGATAAAAAATTCTTTTAAAAAAAATCACAAATTAAAAACGAGTTACATAATACAGAAACACACATGGATAAATCATGGGCAGGTTATTTTATGCCGTACTTATAGCATACAAAATACAAGGTAACAGATTTGAAGGCATAATATATTCCATACTACTTCTAGTAGAATAACATTATGCCAACAGTTCATTTTTGCATAAATGTTGCGGTACTTCGAAAGCATACCAAAAATAACATTGGAATTATATATTCTCCTGCTTACATTGCGCATTGCTATATATAAAATACTATAAATATATACTATAATGTATACACTATAAATTTTACGATACACATTACACTGAACATTAGACTATATTTTAGACACCTTTACAAACCTCGTTGCTACACTTTATACACAATGAGTACTAGCAATATTAGATACAATACTATATATATATATAACTAGGCACTATACAAATTGTCCTATACAATACATTATTCTCAAAACGATGTGCAATATTCTATTTATAATACACACATATTTACATTACTATACCTATGCAGTAATGTTTCTGTTGCAAATATACATATTTATATCATTTACATTTAAAGATTAAATCAATACAGCGGTGACAAACTTTCAGAAGAGACAGAGTACACCTAGACGATGGGAAATCACATAGCAATGCATGGTCGGAAACGCTTTCCTGGCGCGGTAGTGACGACACAAAGCGCAAAAAAAGAAGGACACAAAGAGTGAGACAAAATGTGTTTTATTATGCTTAGCACAACAGAAAACAGCTAATAAGAACAAAAACAAACAACGATCATCATTAAAGAAGGCGTTCGAAATTATGACCCCGGACCGTGATGCAAGCCTCACTTCTCCGGCGCATGGAAGATCTGCATCACGAACGGAAAATCGCATGGAAGATGCATGACGCACGGTCCCTGCATCACGGTCCGGCTCGTAATTTCGAACACCTTCTTTGATGACGATCGTTGTCTCTTAGTGTTGCTTTCTGTTTGTTTTTGCTGTACTCCGAATAATAAACATGTTTTCTTACGCCGTTCATGTCCTTTCTTTCTTGATTTTGTTTCCTAACTAGCGCGCCAGGAAAGCGTTTCCGACCATATAATTTTACTAAAATTATTTACATATATACAAAATTCGTAACAGTATTTGTGCACCATGCATGTCATTTTAAGCAGTTTACTTCACACTAATTAGTTTACAATTTGCTTATAATATACGTCTTAATAACTGGAAAACTGAAATTTTTAAAACTAAAGATATTTTCTGTAATAGTAGTCCGTTATTATGCTCAACTTCATAGTTAAAAGGTTATAAGATCGAAGCCCATCGTAAAGGAGTAGTCCCAGTGTTTTATCCAACCATATTAAAGGATTATGATTAGTTTGAATGATGAACTTATGAGATCCATCTAGGTAGAATTTTAACTTTTGTACTCTACTGCACTTCTGTTCAGTAGGTGAAACCTTTTTACTAAAGAAATATAATTGAATGTTCTTCGCCTTTAGCATTTATCTGTGATAATACAACTCCAATACTAATGTTCGAAGCGTTGCACTGAACGATAAATGGCTGAGAAAAGTTCGAAGTGTATAAGACTGGATTTTCTGTTAAACGTTTCTAGAGTTCATCAAAAGCGTTTTGGCAGAAATCAGTCCAATTTGCAACATTTTCCTTTTAACAAATTTGTCAGTGGTGTAGAAATCCCAGAAAATTCAGAAATATACCTTCGATAATATCCCGCAAGTCCTAAAAAATGACCGGATTTGTGTTTCGTGGTAGGTTTAGGGATGTTCTTTATGGCTTGGATGTTTACTTCTGGATGATCTTCTTTGACGTTGTACTACTACATGGCCTAGATATTTGACGGTCTTATGAGCACATTGACATTTCGAAGGCTTAATTATGCAGTTTAGCAATTTGCATCTTCTCCAAAATAAATCTAGTGCTTCAAATGTTCTTCCCATGTTTGCGAGAGTACTGCAAAATCGTTACTATAGAATACAGCAAATTCTTAACAGTTTCTTAATAAAACTGCCATCCAACGGCTAAAATCATATGGTGCATTTTTTGGACGGAATTGTAACCTTGATGGCTTAAAGGCTCCGAAACTTGTCACGAAAGCAGCGTAACGCTAGGCTCTTTTAGTTAGTGGGATCTGCCAGTAACCTCGCGTTAAGATCTAGAACAGTTATATATCTGGCAGATGACACTTTTTCTACTAAATTTTCAATGTTTGGTAAGGGAAAATATTGTGTCCTTGTTGCCTTGTTCAAGCGACGGTAATCAATGTATAGTCTTGCCTCTTCTCCAGGAACTTCAACCAGTATGAGAGGAGACGTAAAATCCGATTCACCTGGTTCTATTACTTTCAGTTTTTATCTTTCCTACTTCTATTTTTAACATGTCGGTTTGTCTGGCAGACATCCGATAAGGTTTTGCGCATTTGCATTTATCTGCTTCTAGTTCTATATCATGTTCAGTAAGGTCAGTACATCCTGGTTCATTAGAGATAATACAGGACTATTTGTATATCAACTGCTTTAAATTTTTTCGTTGATCTTCAGATAATAGTGAATTCAACTGGATGCCTTGCAAAACTTCAGACATTTTCAGTATCTGAGCTATAATTTAGACTCGGTATTTCATAGTCGTTTATCCTGTCTCCTAAATATAGCAAGTTTATATTTTCTGCTCGTTGAAAATATGGGTTCAGCATATTAATGTGGTACACTTGAGTTTTATTTTTCTCGAGAAACTCGACTACATAATTTGTCTTTGATAACTGTTGAACTATTTTTCCAGGACCTACCCACTTAACTGGCAATTGGTTTGGCTTCGAAGGAGCCTCAACTAAGTCTGCTTGAAATCTATGTTCTATGACTTTGCGATTTCTTCCGTTTCTTCACCAGATAATTTTTCATGCAATAGCATAATTGGAGTTCTTAAGTTTTTGCCCTCAACTAATTCTTCTGGCAGGAAACCTGTACTGTCGTGAATAGTGGTTCCAAGGGCAAATAAAGCCTGAGGTAAGATTTTATCCCAGTCCGGACCAGATTCTAGACATAGGACTTGACGAATTCTTTTTAAAGTTCTATGCATTCTCTCTACAAGATTGCTTTATGAATGGTAAACAGAACTTCACACAACTTTAATTCTGAAATTTTTTAGGAAATTCGATGTCAACGCACTCATAAAAGATGTGTCTTCGTCGGTCTGCACCACTTTTGGAAATCTCATTCGACTAAAAATTTGAAGGAAAACATCAACAATCGTAGTTGAACAAAGATTTGCGACAGGAACTGCATTCGGATATTTTGAAGACATGCAAATTGCAGTTATAAGATACTTATTTCCTAAAGACGTCATGGGCAGAGCCCACAAGCGTCGACATTTATTTTTTAAAGTATTTTTGTGATAATAGAGACAGTTTTCAAAGGCACTTTCTTTTTGTCTTGCGGCTTTCCAATTCTTTGACATGTGACAAGTGTTAACAAAATTCTTGCTATCTTTGCAATAATTTGGCCAATAAAAAGTTTTGAGTAATGCATCTTTGGTCTTTGTTGCACCAAAATGGGCAGTTGTTTCGTCATGACAAATAGTCATCAAATATTTCCTATATTTCTCAGGAACAACAATCAAGAGTCTTTGTGTTCCATCACGATCTTTATTTTTGAAAAAGAGCATTTGGCCTTTCAACATATACCTCGTAGCTTTAGAAGATTTTATTTTAGCTTCTTCATAAAGGACTTCAATTCGACTCTCTTCTTCGGTTCTTGTGTAAATACTTCTGGTCTTTTTATCCTGCTACTTTGTTTCTTGCTATATTCCACTTGCTCTATTTGTATTATTTATTTTTACTTGGGTTATGCATTCATATATCATTACATTAGCATATCTACTATAACACTGTATTTATCAAAATATGATACTTTTGATGTAATTTTACTTTTCATGAGGCATTTGATATAATTTGATTTTTGAAGGCCTGGAAAGGCTTAAAACGTTTGTTATGCAAGTTTGTAGGGTTCTGTTGAAACTGGAAGCTAAAGCTCTGCAGGCATTACTAGACTAATAGCGAGCTATCGCTACGTCTTAAACAACTCACAAATACTAAAGAATGTTAAAATAACCTTTTTATTTAGTTTTAAACGGAAGATAACGGCACAAATTGTGCTAAGATGAAACTTTCACTGCTTGTGGTTATTTAAATTAGCATAACAAAAGTTCAAGTCAAACGTAAGTAACGTAGTCTAAGATTACACATAAAATAGGTTACTTAAGATGGCTCAGGTAATTACCGGGCATGTTTTAAAGCATCGGCTAGCAAGAAGCTAAAGCTGGAGTATAACTTTAATAACAAGAGGCTCTAATGTAAACACTGACAACCCTTAGTTTAAATGCACACAAACCTAATTTGCATTCTGGTGAGAAACACGGAAAGAAGTTACAGTAAAAACTTAAAACATAGTAATTAGTTAATTAAAATAAAATACCTTACAAAGTGAATTGATGGTAACTGCTTCTTGGCTTTTAAGGATTTCACAAACAATACTCTGCTTTTATAAAGTGAAGAAAACTGCAGCTTTCTTCCAAATACAAAAGTGGGCTTCAGATATCTAATTTTAGTTTGCCATAAATAGACATTATGCGGAAATCCATAATTTAAGGAATGATTTTTCAAACTCCTGTCAGATTTCATTATTAACTTGTTTCTATTTTGATTATCGATTAAAAATTTCACTCTTTAAGAAAATAGTTGCTTAAGAGCAGAATCCAATAATAGATTCAAAATTCTAGAACACAGAGTTTCTTTTTAATATGACAGTGAAAAGACTGCAAATCTAAATAAACAAATGAAGCGCCTAAATTGTTATTTAAAAATTCAGTAATGATCTAATCAAGTACTGAATGCTACGCTTTAGCTTTTACGAAATTTAATTCCTAAATTTTTTGGTAGTATGTACTTTTTCACATCTTATGACATGAAATAATTCCAAACGATTGTTTCAAAATCTTTTTTTAATTTATTAGATGTATGGAATTAGTTAAATTAAATAACTCTTAAGTTAACGTCAGTTTTATTTTTCTTGAAATTTTAATGAGGATATTAAATTCCATAGCATAAGTATGGCAATTTTTATTTCGAAAGCGGAAAAGCTTTTGATGTTACAAAATTTCTTAAACAACGAAGTTGCAATAATTTCAGAAATTACAGAAAATTTATCTGACTTTTGAGTGAGTCACTGAGTCAGAACGCCTAGGTTTTCTATTTTTAAACTTATGCATCAAATTTTTTTTCTATTTTTGTTCATTTTTTAATAAATATTTTTCTTTATGTGAATAGACTTTTCTTCGTATTTTGTTACATATTGAATTTTATTTAATTTGCACTATGATGTGTAATTTTTATCCATTTCTTTATTTTGTGCATTATTTTATTGTAATATTGTTTTTATTTACTGACTATCTTATCCAACTCTTAATTTGTGGGCCACTAGCGCAATGAAAATAATTTGAACTTAACATTTTAAAATAATTTAAAATAATTTATACTGTAAGCACTCAGGTATAAATAAACGGACAATGGATCTCTGAAAATAGCTTAAAGAAGGCCAGAAGTAAAGGCAGCTGAAGACTAGTAGACATCACAATAAATTTTTATCGCCAACTTGGGGGCATTTGGTGATTACTTTGCTAAGAGGATGATATTTTGAGGAGTTCGAGAAATGCATTTCTGAGAAGCTTTTTTTTTGGAATGCTTTCCCCTTCTTCCGTCACATTCTGGCGAGAGTATAAATTCTGCTATTGATAAACGCATTGAGTTAGCCACTTGTTTAGAGAATGAAGCGCTGATAATTTACAACTACATGATTTTAGTATTTGATTTGACAATGATTTAGCAATTCTTCTCGATGTATACATATTTAAATTTGAAGATTTTCGACCGAATAGCTCTTGCAGTTTAGGACCGAAATGATGACTCTCATTTCTGCGTTAAAAATAATAACAGTATTACCTTTTTTTTCTCCTTCAAATGTTTTCCTTTTTTAGTAAAATATCATTATCATTTAAAACTACAGTAAAGATTCAAGTTTTCTCTTTATCTGGCTTATCTAAAAACCAGTATTCAAAATGCATATAATGCTGTTCAATTCTTATAATTATTTGATAATTATTTATTATTATGATAATAATTCTTTACTAAAAGAGGTTGCTTATTATTATTTGATAATCATTTATTATTATGATAATATTTTTTTACTAAAAATGATCAATTATAATAATTTTTTACTAAAAAAAGAAAAACCTTCAAATGTTTTTTCCTTTTTTAGTAAAAAATTATTATCATTTAAAACTGCAGTAAAGATTCAAGCTTTTCTCTTTATATGGCTTATTTATTTAAGGGATCTATTAAATACATAATATCTAAAAAACTGTATTAAAATGCATATAATTATGTTCAATTTTTATAATTATTTGATAATCATTTATTATTATGTTAATAATATTCTACTAAAAATAATTACTTATAATTATTTGATAATCATTTATTATTATGATAATAATTTTTTACTAAAAATGGTCAATGATAATCATTTTTTTAAGAAATTATTATCATTTAAAACTGGGGTAAAGATTTAAGTTTTTCTCTTTATCTAGCGTATTTATTTAAGAGATCTGTTGAATATACATATCTAAAAAAACTGTATTAAAAATACAGATAATTATGTTCTATTCGCCTACTGTAGCATCATCAGTAGATGTTTTGTTAATATTTGTAAAACACTAAATCATTATCCGGAGTCGGGATGGGGTTAGCCAACTGAGGCACTTTTATCAAAGTAGCTACAAAAAGTTAGAAATTCATTTTAGAAAAGAAATTATGATTGTTAACTTTAAATAGATCAAGAAGCATAATTTTAAAATACCACATTTAAAATAAAGCACTCTTTATGATAGTTTAAAAGCACTGTGTTCATAACATCGTACTCTAACATTAAACTTATTCTTGGAAATAAGGCGTTGGCATTGCTTTGGGTCTACTAATAATGAAGTATATGGTCTGAACTTGCGGTGGAAATGTCATTGAAACATCTGATTTCCTTGCCGGTGGTGTCTAACCAACTATAACAGTGATGTCAACGTACTTCTTAGACTGACCTATGAACTTAGTGTGAGTTTAGAAACTTATCATAGCTCTGCAGTACTACAGTTGAGTTTGATATGTGAACGGGCTTTCTATCACTATCTATTACTTTACATCACCTATTACTTTACGAATACCATACACACACGTTCATTACCGAAGTTCAAAAGGGGGAGGAGAACCTTTCCCTGGTTATGTTTCGGAAAAAGGTCTTCTTAACAGGCGGAATAATTATTCAGTGTATTTAGCTACTGTGTGTCTTCCTGATCCATTTACCGTATAGTGAATTCCTTCTTATAGCAATCTTATACACTTTGTGTGCAATTATCCAGATTTTGTGAACTGAAACAGTGAAAAATGGTCCCCTCGGTTGACAGGGAGGGTTATGCCTCCTTGGATAGCCTTTAGGGGTGAGGGTTAAGTGACCACACGTTCCGATTTTGGCGGGACAGTCCCGCTTTTTGGAGGACTGTCCCGCATCCCGCCAATTTTTAAAAACGTCTCGCTGTTTAGAAAATATCTGCATTTCTTATTTTAAATGTACTGTAAAAATATATTACCTATTATTTATTAATTATTATAGTGAATATGAAGAAATAAAAAATACATAAATAAAAAACACATAAAATGCTGGCAGAGTAAACTAAATTAGGCGATGTAGAGAGTTAGATTTACTCGGTGGTTTTCAGTCATTGTCGTTACGTCTCGTCAAAGACTATGTAAGAAGGAAAGCTTCGCCAAAGCAGGAGTGGCTCCATCACATTGCAGAGGGAAGCAGTTGCGCATTTGTGAAATAGCAGTCGAAGCAAATTCAATCTTAATACCATTTTGCGCATGTGCGGAATAGTTGTCGAACTGGTGTCGAAGGTTAAAAGTCCCATTTGTGAAGAATTCATAGTTCTGTGACACTACTTTTTTCCCCGTCTGTATCGACGCATATCAAATCCATGTTGGTCTCGTCTTAATGCAGATAAATGCGGATTGCCGTTAAATAGTGCAGTTTCTTGTTTTTAATTTCACTTTCGACTCATTATTTGATTGACGAAGGAAGGGCAGTAGTAGCCACAGTGTAACGGTCAATAATAATGTAAAATTTGGTGCTCTTTTTTTAGCCTTTGTAGTAAATTATTTATTTATAGTATTTACCCGTAAAATAAAAGATGAGTGAAAAAAGAGAATGGAAATTTATTGACGAGCTAAGCAGAGAAATTCCATGTATTAAAAAAGGCAAAATAGACTATACGGTGCGGTGTGATAAATGCTTTCTTAACTAAATTATAATTCTCATTTCATCCCATTTGTCCCGCTTTGTCTCAATGAAAATATGGTCACTTTAGGTTAGGGCGCTTAACCGTGTAAGGCAGCCTCGAGCAAGTCATGTCTGGATGCCCCTTCCTCCTCGTGCACTGTCAAATGTCAACCTTTTAAATATTATGAAATAAAGGAAGGTGAAGAAGAAAAACAGAATCATCAATTAACATGAGCTGTGCGGAATTTAATGCCTTGGTGGATGTTGATGAAAAAAGATCAAGTTGCAGTATTAATTGTAGAAGAAGATACCTCTCAGTCGCTTTCCTATCGAAGTACGCCATTTGATAAACTTCCTAGAGAAGAAGATGGTGAAATCGATAAACTTCCTGAAAATGCTGAGATGAGGGATATCCTATGCGCATTAACACTAGAGATATGGCATCGATCGAATAATTTTCAGAAACATATGAATGATCTGTCATAAATGAAGTTTTGCGCAGTAGTTGCAGAGAAATCTCTGCTGATTACTTTTTCCTGGTTAAAATGTTGTGAAAGTAAATATATATGTTTCCAGTTATATTTATATTAAATTAGTAAAATAATACTGATATCTTGTAGGATAATTTTCTCATCATTTAAAATTATGGAAACAATCTTGAATTCAGCGATACCAACGCTAAATCTAATTGTAGTACAATATATACTGAAAAACTACGATACTTATCTACGGTTGTCTGCATCGGAACGAAATATCGGGTCTTTATATTTGATTTTCTGTGCCCTTTTAACGAAGACACAAAAGGAGTAAAGCAAACTGGAGTCAGTGACGTCACTCGAGAGCAAACCTTGTAATATAGTTTGTTTGAAACTACCAATGTTCAGTGGTCTTATTCATTAGGTCACTAGTAGAAGGAAAATTATTTTACAATTGACAGATATCCCGTGTATCAAATGATTAAAGATAACAGACGAATGCTTTGCGATCAGCTCATATTCTACTCTTATGAGCCTGTCAAGAAGCCACATGACTGAAATTTGGAACGCAAATAATTCGGTCCGGCTTTCGGTGACTGAACAAGTGATTGCACAAAGCCTGAATTGTTTTCCTTGTAAAATACAAATATGTATCGAATATATCAATCTCTCTTAGCGTATGTACGAAGACATGTCTCCACATTTAGGTAGCTGTAAATGCCCTACCACAGAAGTCAATCGACAAATGAAAGAAGAGTATAATATACTTCAGAGGAGTAATCTTGATATCCTCAGATACTAAAATCTGTCAGCACAGCTCTGCTTTGTCGTAATTAATTGCCTAACCTAACCATCTTTATATGTGACCTAATGATCCCAAACAATATTTTTAAGATACATGTTCTTTAAGAAACCTGAAGAACTCCTAAACCAGTTAATTTATGCTAAGTTAACTTTAAAAGTTAGATTATTTTGTACTAAATTTTTGACATACTGTGAATTCTCAACCTGAAGAGTTTTGTTCAAAACCCATAAGAAACATAGACTATAACATTTATAACAATTTTTAAACAGGCAAAATTTGAATTAAAATAGGACTGCAAGCACCACAAATTCAATAGACGCGTTTTATTAATGTGACGTACTCGTCCTAAATCCAATACTAAATCTGTCCTCGTCACACGTGAATTTTCTCAACTCACACGATGGAAAGTACGACATGACTTTTTTATGAGGGGGGAGGGAGCAGCCAGAAAAATATTTTGTAGAAATTAAAATATATTTTAAGTAATAACAAGCTATGTATCTTTGCTTGCCTGGATTTTAAACGACTATAAGTGTGAAACATTTGCGACAGATGCTGTTCCATATCCTTTACAACTGCGATATGGGTATAAGTTTGATGTCCGCCGAAAACATCGCGGCAAAAACATCGCGGACGAAAATATCGCGGAGAAAACAACGCGAGGCGAAAACGTCGTGGAAGAAACCATCGTCAGAGAAAATAAAACAAAGAGAAAATAGCGCAGTTCTAAAACATCGTGATACAAAATATCGTCATCGAAAATAATGCGGTTCAAAAAATTCGCAGTTTAAAAACGTCGTCGTTGAAAATGTCGTGGTAAAAAATAACGTACCGACAAGTCATCGCATGCCGATAACATCGCAGACATGCTTTTTTCAGGCTTTAATAAAAGAGTGCTCACATAAGGAATTGTGAGCGCAAGATGAAACGAGGGATAATTTTTACTTTAATATTTTTTATTAACTGATAAATATTTGTTGAAAATGCAGAATGGAAACTTAAGCAAGAAAATTAATGCAACTTAATAGAATTTTAAACTGACATACTTAACTAACAAAGATAATTAATAAATCATATTTTATAAAGTTTTACTGGTAATTGTTCATGAAAAGTATAATCTAAAAAAGAATAGAAAAAGAAAGATAAATAACTGCATGACTTTATCCATAAAAAAATTGCTAAGTTAATTATGAAATTATTTTCTTTACTTTTGTTAATCTGATAGTCTTATAGTGAATATTATTTCTTGTTTTGTTTAAATTTCTTGTTCTGTTTTTTAAAAATTTATTACTTAATAAAAAATATAAAAGTAAAAATTATCCTTCTTTCCATCTTGCGCTCACAAGAGAATATCCATTTACAGTTATTAAAAACCTGTAAAACGCATATCTGCGATGTTATCGTCATGCAATGATTTGTAGGTACTTTATTTTTTACCACGATATTTTCGACGACGATGTTTTTAAACTGCGAAGTTTTTGAACCGCTTTATTTTCGAAGACGACATTTTGTACCACTACGTTTTAGAATTGCGATGTTTTCTCTTTGCTTTATTTTCTTCCACGATGTTTGGTACCACGACATTTTCGCCTTGCGTTGTTTATTCGGCGATGTTTTCGGCTGTAATCATAAGTTCAATTTGCTCTTAAAGAGTTTAATATATTTGGTCTTCTATAGGTACAGGTACAAGAGAAAATATGGGGGACACCAGCGATCTACCATGGGTCAACTGGTAATACCATCTCATACTAACTAACTCTTTTAAAAAAAAGGGGGAAGAAAACAATTTGCAAGCTTTATAAGAGTTTACAAAGAAAGTTTGAGTAAATGAGTAAACTGGAGTTTTCCAAAGGGTGTAGATTTTACCTATTATAGTACATCGTGCAATCCCATCGTACGCTCTGCATACAGTATTTATTAAAAATAACAAGGTTACAAACAAACACACAGACGCGCACAGATTTTAATATAGTAGATGTCTTAAGACATAAAGAGATTGCAATGTAGTTTCAATACAATTTGAAATTCATTAATTAAGCTGAGCATCTGTTTTGGTGTAACAAAAATAGAAGATAGATGTAATAAGTATGTAGTAGATAATCATAATAAGATAAATATAAGAAATACTGGGAAACATAATGTTATAATCACATGTAATAATAATTCTAAAGAAGTGTCCACGGGGTCATTACAGTTATTTGATCCTCTGCACTAGAGTTGGTTAAAATAATAAAAAATAAAAATACGCAAGAAAAAAAGACGCAAGTAGAAAGGAAAACAAAACATCCACAGACCGTGCTTCAGATTCTATTTATTCATCACATTTGTATTCGTTTGAAGTCGACAGGCATTTCGTATTCTATGAAATCTCGTGAATAATTCATATAAATAATTTAATAAATATGCTGCTTAAGGTTAGAAGACTGCGAAGCGCTCGTCAACCCACGCTCTTTCGCATAAAAGAAGTATTATAAAATAGATATTTGAATGGAATGTGTTAATAATTTCATCTCTGTAAGTGCCATGAAAGTTTTCCAGGCATTGCTATTATTTGTTTTCAAAGTTACTTTCAACAAAACTATTATTCCGTGTAAAAGTTGGAACAATATAATTTGTTTATAAAAGTATTATTTAAAAAGTATTTATTCTGTAAAATTTTGTCTGTAAAAGTATTTATTCTAAAACTTGAATGGCTTATACATTTTGAATTTCTAGTATCAAAAGGAAGTTTAAATAGATTTTATATTTTTTTTTAATTTAAAACGCTGTTTTATGGAAACGTATTCGATGCGTATTTTCATATTTTTAACACTTGGAAGCAGGTGTTATTAATTTTACTACTTTAAGGAAAGTAACATTTCTGTCCTGTCAAAGTAGCAACTAATATCAATGACCCAGCCATACGAGTAAATTTTTCATTTAGTTTCAGTTTTTTACTTCCTTTTACGAAGTAAAGTAAGTTTTTATTCAGTTTCATTCATAAAATTTTTCATTCATGGTCATGATACATCTGTATCTACGAACATAATAAAGTACTTTTTTTTCTCAAAACGGATTGAAAATGGGTTTAAAATGGATTCAGAAGAGATTTGTTTCCTGACGTCTGTATGTACCTACGTATGTGTGTATCTCGCTTACACATGTATAGCATACAGAACAGAACGATTAGCCTCAGAACGTTGAAATTTTGTATATGGGACTGCTATAACATGTAGTTGTATGCCTCTCTTTCTGGTTGCAATCGATCGCACTAAACATATATATATATATATATATACTCACTGTGTTTTTAAAAGTGACTAAATTATGTTATTCTTATGTTCGGGTTAAGGTTTATGCCTTTAGTTAATCTGCATGTAATAATTGTAGAATTATCAACAACTTAAAAGTTGCTTAAGTGCTAAGCCTAATGTAGCCGCCATTTATTTACATTTGAACAGTGAATTAAGACAGTTTTTGCAACTTCAATGTCTTTTTGCTGAGTGGGACCAAAAGTAAACTTTCAGTTTTGTGCACCGAAAAATCTACCGTCTTGCACGTTGGCCGAATTGTTTATTTTTGCGTAGAAACTCTAATTTAAATTCTAAAAATTGCTTTCTAAACTGTTTTAACTGTATCTGGTGTTTTATGTTTTTCGATATTTTACAACTTTTCATGAAGAAAGTTTGAATTTTTATGTATTTTTGCGTTGCCGCGAAGTGAGAACTGAATTAGTTGAATGAGAAATATTTTTCTAATGAAATTCGAGGCTATAAATTTAAATGAAATGCAGCAAAAAGTATAATCTATTTTATACTTCTTGCTGTATAATCTATTTGGCCGTACAAGAAAGTTATGTGGTGTCTACATCAAATTTTTCCACGTTTCACAATGGAACGATTTAAGTCTATACCACTTTCGTGTAGATTTTTAATTGGAATCTCGATAAATCAAACTACATATCTTTTCCCACTTCCTTCATGTTTTATGACACATATTTTATTTACAATAAATAGATATTATATCTTTTCTTTATTTTATCAATGGAAAAAAATAATAAACGAAGAATTCAGAAAAACGATTCAGCCGGAGAAATATAACATATAGTAACTAAGGAACCTACCTTAAAATAATAACTTTTATCTCTTTTAGCATGAATGCACTATATTAAAAAACTAATTTTTGACAAAAAAGTCATACATTGCTCTTTGCTTGCCTCAATTAAAAATGCTACTTTTTGAGACATAAAACATTTTCAATACCTGCATTTCTTCCGCTTTAGTCCTTAACTTTGCATGTATCGGAGAAGCTTGGAACCATCTCTTATTCATTTTCTCTTCTTCATCTTTTCCTCCGTATTTCTTACAGAATAAATCTGAAACTAATGAATCTGACAGGAGTATACTTCTTACAATTTGAAAGTAAATTACCCTCAGAACTGATGTTAATAACGCAGACACGTATCGAAAGGCTATGTGCGAATTATTACTGCATTGTTGTGTTGTCATACTTTTCAGTCCTGAAAGAAGATAATGCGAGTTATAAAAACACTAGCGGGCAAGCCCTCCAGCTGAGCGGGCTCAGACCAAAGCAATATTAATAAGTTCTATGTACTGAAAAATTGAAAATGTAATGAAATATTAATTTAATGTACTGTATATAAAGTTGCTAGATACGACTAAAGCAAAATGTATGAGTTCTATGTACACCTGAAAAGAAAGTGCATAAAATATTTCAGTAGGAATGAAATCAGTTTATTCTTTCCAAACAACAGTCAATTCTTAAATAATTTTTTGTTGCCAAACCGGGAAAAAAAACTTTGGACACTTCAGCTTAATAAGTATACGTATGATGATTTAAATTTAATGTAATGTGTCAACTTTTTCTCAATATCAATAAAAGAATTAACGTGGCAATAATATACTGTGTCAGTTATCTTAATCTGAAATAAAACGTTGCCTGCAGCAGCTATTTATTTAAAATGCTGACATTAACGAAAAATGAAGCATACATAGATTTAGTTAAATAAGCGAAGGATTCTGAGCGTTTGGGATGCGAAGTTTTTTAATTAAAACTTTAAAAACAAATTTAAAAAAATCTGAAAGATTTCAGATTTTAAATTACGTCCAAAGGCGCGTTTTTTTAACGTTTCGTGTGCTACCTTTTTTTATTAAATATCATGTACTACGTACTCAAACCATAAAATTCAGTTCAAAATCAATATCGCAAAATCATTTTAAAATGAACATATCTTAAGAATTTCCGTAAGTCTCGTGCGCTGGAGATAAAAATGTTTTTTTTTTTCCGTACAGTGTTGCCATTGCTCGCTTTGAAATCATTTAGTTTGTTAATCAGAAATTCGTTGAAATGTTACAAAACATAAAATCGATAATAAAGCAAATTTCAAATTCAAAATTAGGGCTTCCAGATGCCCATATTCGCAGTAGGATTACGTCATTCAAAATTCGATGGCTCTAGGTTTTATCACAATGCGAGAAATATGCATACATTTATGCAGATTTTTCATTTTTTTAAATTTAATGCAGAGCGATAACATTTAGTGGCAACAATTTGAAAAGTGAAACGGGCATTCAGAGTGAATCGACGCAAAATTGCAAAACGAAAGTAATAGTCCTTCGGGACTAAATCCCTTTGGACTAAAAATTTTCGACCTGTAGTGACGTCACATGCAATCGCGTGTTTTCTTCAACATCATAATTTGACCTTATATAATGATAATATACATAAAATTTGGCAATGCTATTTTTTCATATTTTGTGAAACTTACAAATTTTTTAATTAAGAAACTCTACGATTTGAAATCGAGCAGTGGCAACACATTTCGAGATAAACCAGATTTTTATCTCCAGCGTGTCAGACTGTTGCCACTCGGAAAAAAGAGGACGAAAATTAGCGTTTTCAGATTTTTTTAATTAGTATCTCGGCTGATTAAAGTCGTACGAAGATGAGAATGATCGAAATGGCTTCCCGGGAATTTTTGGCATCCCGGGGGTACCTCTCTCGAAACTCAATTCCACAAATAGACGCTCAGAGATTTTAATAGTATAGATACTTCATTTTTTTAGCCTAAACTATTCATGTGGGAAATAATGCACCATAATCTGGTTTACGAGCGATAAATGCAAGAAAATGGTAGTTCAAGGAACGATGAATACGAGATAAATATCAAGCACTCCATTCAGAACCGAAATATGAGAATCATGACGTGAGGGAAAAGATCGTTAAAGGGACAAAAGACATGCGGGAAAAGATGTCTGCTCGTCAAATTGTAACTGTTGCCACTCTATCATTACGGGATCGAGGTAATACTATGCTATTCTTTTTTACTGTTTTACATGATCATGAATTCTGCCACTGCTATTCACTCACCAGCAAAAGCTTTGTTCAAAAGAAAAAAAAATTAGTTTGTTCATATTTCCTTCTAAACTTTACATGGAATTATTGAACTTTTAGTTCTAAGTAACATAAGTCAGATTTGCAATAATATAAATATGATTTGTGTACATAAATATAGAGATAATTAAATAATAATAATGGATTTTATACTGTAAAAATTTTAATAACTGTTACATATTACTTTCATTTAAATCTCATATGCAATAGTTTGCAATAGTTATATGCTTTAAATTTTGTATTCAATAGTTTGCAATAGTTACTGCTTTAATTCTTATGCAATAGTTTTTATTGAAAACACAGTTGATATAATTACCGTATCGGATCTAATATAAGACAGTTTGGCATACCAGATGGCATACATTTTCAAAAGCATTTCACATAAAAATGAAAGGATTAATTGCATGCGTTTTCGCTGATAACGCATATTCAAAGATTAATTTCTGAAAGTAGAAGTGCCGGAGCCCTATGGAAAGAGGAGCAAGACTAAATATAAATAAAATGACTATTAAAATCATTAATAATTTAAAAATTAGATAGTTAATAAATATCAAATTAATTAATTATTATTAAATTCATGTCAATATTTATTAATTATTGTTTAATTGATAATTATTATTTAATTAATTAACAATAACTTATTATTACCTATTTAAATAATTAAAGATATAAGGTATTTCTCCCGCCTTCTTCGCATGCCTTCGTGGTGTAGTGGTCAGTACTCTCGATGCGTATTCGAGAGGTTCGAGTCCCGGCGAGGCATTACTCTTTTTTTCACTTCCCCTGTTGCAAAAAACTCCTAATGACCCTACAAGCGGCGCTCGAACAAAAAGAGGTGATGGATGATGATTGTCCTCCGCTGGGATTTGCCGATTCGGTCCCCCAATCCCCAGTCGCCCTTTAAAAGGGGGAGTATATAAGGTATTTCTCCTGACTTCTTAGCATGCCTTCATGATGTAGTGGTCAACATGCTCGATGCGTATTCGAAAGGTCCGTGGTTCGAGTCCCGGCGACGACATTACACTTTTTTCATGACTCCTGCTTCAAAAAAATCCTAATGACTCTACAAAGTGATTAAATAATTATAATTAAATAAAATGTAAAGCAATAAATTGAAATTTAATAAGCGATTTTTAATATAATTTTATTGCTAAAAATAAGTTTTCAGTATCAAATTTCTACTAAAACTGTTGTTCACTTACATAAGGAGTGCCGGAGCCTTCTTGTTTAGGATTCCGGTGCGCTCCGTCTAGAATTAGTATTTATCCCCAAAACTGAGAAGTACCGGAGGCGGGCCCTTGTGGGCTCTGGCGCAATTTAAACTCAGCGCCCTTTTAATGTAAATACGACACAGTTTACCATGCGAAGTCTTTCACGATAGCATTTCTCCTCTTAGGCAGATATTCTTCATGTTCTTTGCTATATTCATTTAAATATACATATAAGAAAACGAAAGATCCTGTATACATCGCAATTCATGAAATGTGGTTTCTAAGACCATAGCATGTGCGTTTTCGAATTCACCTTACCAGTTGCTGGATATAAGGCAGCCTTACATTGTATAACCTTGATTCTGCAAGAAAACAAATGTCTGATTTTCACACTACATGACTTCCTTGTACTGTCTACCAAATTATAGACTTTTTTTGCTGCATTTCATTTAACCTTATTTCCCCGAATTCATTAAACAAATACTTTTCATTCAATTAATTCAGTTCTCACACTTCGCGGCAAGGCAAAAATACAGAAAAACTCAAAACATCTTCATTAGAAATTGTGAAATACACAAAAACGTAAAACACCAAATACAGTTAAAAAAAATCCGTTTCACAATTAAGAGTTTCTACACAAAAACAAGTAATTCGGCCAGCTGGCAAGAAGATAAGATTTTTCGGTGCACAAAACTGAAAGTTTACTTTTGGTCCCACTCGGAAAAAAGATACTGAAGGTGCAGAAACTCTCTTAAGTCACTGTTTCACTAAAGAGTTTCAAATATAAATAAAAGGCGGCTACGTTAGGCTCAGCACTTAAACAACTTTTAAATTGTTGATACTTCTACTATAATTGCATGCAGTTTAACTATAGGCATAAAACCTTAACCAGAACATAAGAACAACATGATTCAATCAAGCAAAAAATACACAATTTACCAACATATAAGAGTAAAAAAAAACAAAGTGAGTATATATATATATATATAT
>KK120368.1:150551-163788 GCA_000611955.2 Stegodyphus mimosarum
ATATACACTATATATATGTAAGAAAAATAAAGAATATGTAAAAGATTAAATTAGCAACGTAAATTTCTCTTTTGAATTTTGAAAATAGTAACCTTTCTATACACTGCGTCATTTCTAGATTAATCCATGTCATATGACTCTTACATAATTCTGATGGTGTAAATGGAACTAAAAATCAAGTAACCAATAATAATTTTACAGAAGTATTAACTGTACAATCAAAACGCACTGAGAACCAAAACTAAAACAGTCTGAATTAAGATTTCACCCTGAACGTAATGCACTTGCTCGCTACTCTTCGGCCTATCTGGATTGTTGTCTGCTGCTTTCTTATTGCTGCAAAGTTATCAAAAATGTAAACCTCTTGAAATAGGCACAAATAATGTGCCAAGTTGTTTGTGGCCGCAATATTTTTACTGAAAATAAAATAAAGATTTAATCTACTAGACTACCAAATTTCTTATTCAGTGTGGATCGGCATCTTAGCATTCTACGACATCAAAATTCCTGCTCGTCATTGACTTCTAAATTTGTTTTATTATATCATATTTATATATGTATATACCTAAATTGGTGCCACTGATTGCAACCAGAAAGGGAGGTGCATATCTGCATGTTGTAGCAGTCCCCTGTACAAAATTTCAATGTGCTGAAGCTACTCGTCTTTGAGTTATGCGACATACATGCCTACAGACGTCACAAAAAAATTTCTTCTGAATCCATTTTAAATTCATTTTGCAAGCCGTTTTGGGAAAAAGAATCCTTTATTATGTCTGCATGTACAGATTTCATGCAAAAACATGGCTGAAATGTATTCAAGAGCGGTCGAAATGTATATTTGCGCTGAAATATGATATCCTAATTTTTTGGCGATTACAATTCTTCCTTCATTTCGTGCAATGAAGTGGTTTAAGCATTATATTTTTTTATTCAAACTAAGTAAATGTTCGTTTTTCGCTTTTTTTACGAACACACTAACAAACTGTATTAATATACATTATTTTGCAAAAAATCGAAGCACCATGAAGGAAGTGCTTGTTTTTGATGAAACTGAATATGTGTATAGCTCATACACAGATAATAAAATGATGAGAAAAAAGGTCATAGTACCTGTTCTCGGTTCACAATCAACCATTGAGTGTTCAAATTAGTAGCCGGTCGAACCGCCCCTGGCGGCAATGCATGTTTGAATTCGTCAAGGAAAGGAGTGGCAGAGGTTTCTAATGTCATCCTGCGACATATTCTGCCAGGCCTTCTTCAGTTGTCGCTCCAGCTCTGCGGTATTTGGTGGTGCCCGAAACTGGGAGCCTACCATGTCCCAGACATGCTCAGTTGGTGAAAGGTCTGGTGATCTTGCTGGCCAACGAAGAATATCAACCGCATGGAGACAGTCCAGAGATATGCGAACGGTATGTGGCCTGGCGTTATCTTGTTGGAAAATGGCCCAGGATGACGTGCCATGAAGGGCAATGCAATCGGCCGCAGGATGGTATCAACATGTCGTTGAGCTGTTAAAGATGTACAGAGGATGACTAAAGATGATCTGCTGTCATAAGAAATAGCGCCCCAAACCGTCACACCACGGGTTATGACTGTATGCTTTTGTAAAACAAAGGCTGATTGGGACCGCTGGCCCCGTCCTCTCCAGACACGAACGCGGTGGTCATCTGCTTCAAGAGTGAAGCGGGATTCATCGTTGAACATTATACGATGCCAGTCTGATGGCAGCCATGATGATCGGCTGCGACACCACTCCAGACGACCTCGCGATGTTGTGGGGTCGAAGGCAAACGTCTTAAAGGCCTCTGTGAGCGTAACCCCGCCTCAGACAAGCGCCGTGAGATGGTGGACGTTACCACGGGAGGTATAGACGTGGCTGTAATGCACTCAATAGTCGACAATGATACCGTTGGGGTGGTTCGGGCTTGGCGAACAATCATCCTATCTTGCCTCGTATTTGTGCTCCTTGGCCTTCCAGGGCCTTCATTTCGTCGGAAATTTCCTTGTAGCATTGCTGCCAACATCTTTGCACAGCAGTGTCTGCAGGTGGCGGCCAGTTGCTCGGTATGATCACCCAGATTCACGCAACCCTACAATGCGACCACGTTCGAAGTCGTTTAGTTGTCTGTAATGTCTTCGATATCGTCGTAATGGCATCTTTAATTGCTTCTTTACTGAATTACAATGGCAGCAACAAAAAAAGACAAATTTTCCGCCTCTGTTACTCGTTTTATATTTTGCGAATTGCGCACTAGAAATGTGCGCTATGATCGCAGTTCCTGTTCATTTGCTTTGAAGCTTTGATCATTTGCATGCTCGATCAAGATGTTTCTGCATATCAAATTTCGTCACAATCGCAAAAGTCCTTCTTGGTGCTTCGAATTTTTTTTCAAAAGAGTGTATTTTTAAATAATTATTCTGCCCATACCAGACCGGTATTTTAAGAGGGAAAACATTCTCTTATGTTCTCGAAGGTACTGTAACTGCATGCGTACTTATATATGAATGAGTTTAGATTTTTTACGTTAATTTTACGTTTTTTTTTACGTTTCACGTCTGTAAAATTACATGCAAAATTATCTTTGCTTTTGTATCAGAATAAAAACCTCTCTCACTTTTCTATTGCCCTGATTAATTGAATTTATTAATCCTTAAATATGTAACACATTTACCTCCCTCCCGATAAAGGAAAAACTTCCATAGGGAAAACAAAAATGAAAGTCCTGAACGCTACGAAAGCCTTGGCACCATTTGGCAGCATTTTGGAAAAGTCTCAAAGGCTTTGAGGGCATAGTTACCTTCCTGTTAGTCTTCAGTTTGGAGACGTTTTTGGAAACATCTCAACTTTTATGGAACTTTCAATAAACAAATGTAAACAACGCTGTCTAAAACAAATGGAATAGATGAATACATGTGAAAAAGCATCCCTTTTGAATGAGGATATTTATCGATAACATATTCTTTCTTTATCCTTCACTTTAGTATGTTATAGCAACAAACAAAGCGAAATGTTTCTTTTGTTAAACGAAACAGGAAGAGCTTGAACACATTGTTGCTTAGGCTTGTGTCATTAGACATTTATTTGTCTTGCGTTTTATGAGTTGCTTTTACTCGTTTAAGTCATTAAATCAGATGTTGCTTAACCATTTTTTTTCTGTCTTACAGAAAATTTTGTATATTTTTATTTGTTCATATTTAATAACAAGCTCATAATAAAATATGTACATTATTATTCAAAGAAAATCACATGCATGATAGAAATCTTTACTGTGCTTGCATCCGTTCTTCAATAGCTGAAGAGTGATATCTCTTGTTCTCAGTTTTCGAGCTATGTGTCCTGGCAAAATAGAAAGCAAAATCACATTGTTGCCTGTCTTGTGCTCAAGTGATGTAATGAAATAAATGCACAGCTACATCTTGAATAATTAAGCCTTTCATTTATTAAATAACTGCACAAATCTGCGTGTGACGTTATCTTATTATGAAATAATACCACAGCAATTTTTTTTCGAACATTTGTCTTTACCATTTTGAACAGTTCAGTTTAAATATAAAATTTGTATGTTTAAAATTTTTAAATTCTTGAAGGGGGTTCATTCTTAAAAGTAGTAAACCTGTTGTAAGTGCTTAGCTTAGATGAGTTTCAGGTGTAAACAAAAATCTGCATATTAAGATCAGATTGCAGTTTCTTTTAATATCATATTTTTTTTTATTTATTCATAATGTTGAACTATAATCTGAATTTACAAAATTCATTTTATTTTGAGGAATAGTTGCATTTTGAGACATAAAACCCAAGTCTGTTCATTTCAGGTATCATGTGAAGAAAAATACATGTTATGTTATAAGGTGTTCTTCCCGCCTTCTTCGCATGCCTTCGTGGTGTAGGGGTCAGCACGCTCGACTCGTATTCAGGATGTCCGTGGTTCGAGTCCCGGTGAGGGCACTGCTCATTTTTCATCTCTGCTGCTTCCAAAACAACCTAATGTCTCTACAACTGGCGCCCGAACTAAAAACGGTATTCGATGATGCTGCTCTACCACCGAGATGTGGCGATTGGGTCCCCTAATCCCCAGTCACCCTTTAAAAGGTGAAGTATATAAGGTATTTCTTCCGTCTTTTTCGCATGTCTTCGTGGTGTTGTTGTCAGCACACTCGACGCGTAATCGAGAGGTCCGGGGTTCGAGTCCCGACGAGGGCATTGCTCATTTTTTATCTCTCTTGCATCTAAAATAACCTAATGTCTCTATAATGTATTGTCTATTAATTAAAAATTCATATATTAGTTAAGAAAATAGCTAAAAAACAACTTCATACGAACTACTGATTAGTGAGATTTGAATTTCAATTATGTATTAAGTTAAGAAGATTTTTTCTGGAGGAATTTTATTATATAAAGTGTGAAATTTGCAAAAAAAATAATAATAATTCACATCTATGAAATTTTTAGAATATTTTAAAGGCCAAAAAATATTTCAACAAAGGAAATTCCAAGAATGAGAAGCCACGTAAGGTATATTAATTTCGTCTGCCATGCTCTAAAATTTGTGTTTGTATAACGAAAATAATTGTTGTGTGGCATGTACATGGATATCACAGTGCTAAATGAAAAATGTAACTCTTAATTCCTCTTTAAACATAACAAAAAGGGTATTTTGGACAAGTGAATATGAACACAGCATGGAAACAAACTCAGACAGACCGTTCTTGTAACACACAGAAACAGTGATAACCACACGAGTGTTTTTCACTGTTCATAGGAAGCAGATCTACGTAGAACTGCTTGATAAGGAAACATACTATAGATTGTTACTTTAAATGTGCACTTCAAGGCCTTTTCGACCCTCTCCCTTTTACGATCGCAATACATGTTGCCATCAACGCATAGCACTTATTTTCTGGCTTATTTAAGCTTGTATTCAAGTCACCCTTCATTCGCGCGCTTTTTTACAAAGTGAAACGCATTAAAAGGAAATGAAGTGGGAAAAAACTATTATGGGACTCATTATTCACCACTTCTCTCATTGCTATACATATGAAGCAAACAGCGCTGGCAAAATAGCCATCCAAAGGCCTATTACAAAGTAACAAAAATTTGAGTCGGCTGGAACTTGGCATCCATAAAATTAAGACTCGACGATTTCGTACTTACCGGACACTGGCCGGTACCACATCTCCGCACTCCATTCCGCAAGCTTCTCTAACCGCTAATCTGTTCTAACGCCACAATCACATCAGCATTCGACACCTACAAATAGCAGAACTTCCACTGGAGATGAAATGCACCTTCACGACCTTTCCGTTTTACTTCCTTATACGAAGTAAAAAGAAAGAATTGTAATCGCGAAAAATTTCGGGCATCATATTTCAATGAAAATATCTATTTAGATGGCTACCGAATGTAATTTAACGATGTTTTTGAGTGACATTCGTACATAAGGACAGAATAAAGGATTCTTTTTCTCCCAAAAAAGTATAAAACTGATTTAAAATGGATTCTGAAGGGATTTTTCTGTGGCGTCTGTGCGTACGTACGTATGTATGTATGTATCTCGCATAACCAAAAAACGAGTAGCCTCAGAACGTTGAAATTTTGTATATAGGACCGCTATAACATGTAGATGTGCACCTCCTATTTTGGTTGCCGTCAGCCGCACCAAAAGTATATAAATATATGTATAATATATATATATTCCACTTTTTTACTCGACTCAGTTCTTTTATTTCTATATGTTGGTAAATTGTGCATTTCTTGCTTTAAAAATGATTCAACTATGTTGTTCTTATCTTCCGGTAAAGTTTTTATGCCTCTAGTGAATTTGCATGCAAGATTTGTAGAATTATCAACAATTTAAAGCTGTTTAAATGCGGCTAAGCCTAACCACTTTTCTCATGGCGGCCATATTTGTTTACATTTCAAACTTCGGGGAATAGTGGATTTGTTGCCAACCTAGAGAAACTAAGCTTCGCAACAACAAAGATAATGCCTTCTTTTTATTATTGCGAATTAAATCATGCTTAATCCATTCTAGAATTTATTCGAGGAAATAAGAGTTTAAGACTTACTTCGTAGTTTTTAATACAGATACTTTTCGTTTTAGCTTATTATAGTATTTGAATAGCACATGTGGCAACGATTAGATAAGTCTTCAGATGATGTACATAATTTTTGTGCATTCTGAGTTATAAAATGAATGAGATATAACGCTGTTGAGTGAACCTAACGCCAGAGGGTCGCTATGGTAAACAAATATAGTGAATTTTAAAGAGTGCATTTATTCTATCGCGGTTTATGCCCTATCTAAGAAGTAGATTTAATTCAATCCATTTAAATGAAATGCGAAATGCGTATAATTTAACATTCAATACAATAAAAGGAAGGCGAATTTAAAATAGTAACTATGTTAATTTCGCAAATAAATTAGGTAGATGCGAACTAAATGTGCAGAATTAAGAATCTCATTTTATAGGCTGGTCGTATAGATAAAACTATCCAGACCTGATGGAGATTTCCATTCTCTTCCCCGTGTAATTTGTGAACGTGAGATAATTTCCCATAGAAAGTCTTCCATAAAGACAACCCATCTAAGACAGATAATCTTCGTGTTTTGCAGTAGTAAATAACTGAATCTAACTTGGTTGCTACTTAATGCGGCAACGATAAATCTAATCGGTAACATAATAAAATGAATAAAGAGTGCTAATTGTATAGCAGTTGTATAACACTGTATAATATATGGCATTTCCTAATTATTCCACTTTGTTTCGGAGATTTCTATAATAGCAAACTGAAGGTTGTCATTTAATTTGCAACTACCTATCAAATTAAAACAGTTATAAAAGATGCTATACTCCAAGAATTCAGATCGCAGCAACGTGAATTTCGTTCTGGCGAAACAAATAAATTTAATGTTAAAATAATAGCGAAACTGTGCCATTTTGTGATGAAGTTAGTATAGGCATTTTTAAAAAAAGCTTTTTATTGTGGCAAATAGAACGATTTTCAATATCTTTTTCAATGATTATATGATAACAGCAGCAACTTTTAAACAGTACCAATAATGACTGAGAACCCGACTGCAGAAAAGAAACATTAAAACAACATGCAGACTAAAAAAAAAAAAAAGAAAAAAAAAACAGTTGTTTCACAAAGGTAGAATTAGGCATCAGACGAGAAAAAGTCTAATTGATTTCCAATAAATTTGCTGAAATACTAAAACTGAATTTCTTAATGGCAAAATAAAAGAAGAGAATAAAACAACATCACTTCAGATGTGAAATAAATTGGTAGAGGAAAAGTTATAATAGTTTATCCCCCCCAGTTCTTCCTATGTATTTTCGCTGTAAATTAAAGCGAAAGAAAGCCTCTGGCATTTTGATTATCCCTCGTATCGGAATCTAGAATATGAAAAGAGAAGGTCAAACGGATTTCATTTAATGCTAAGATAACTTGAAAAGTGTGTAATTTTAGAACTATGTTCTTCTCTTGCCTTCCAAAATTGTCCTCTCCGTAAAATTTTTTGTCTCATGAAAGATTATTCTTTATCATAAACAAGGAATAACGTTTATGGAAAAAAGATGGTATAAAAGATGGCTATACTAAATGTGATTATGCTTGAAAAGTATATTCATGAAATTACGAAAGTTTACAGTAACAACATATCAATTTAAGACATATCAATCATTAAGAGATTTTAACTCTTAATGATTCGAGAACATTTTTATCTCTTCTTACTTCTTTGTACGGAGTAAAGGAAGTATTGTAACCACGAAAAATTCCGAGTATCATATTTCAACGAAAATATCCATTTTGACCTCTATCGAACGCAATTTAACGATGCTTTTGAGTGACATTTGTACGTAAGGACAGAATAAAGGACTCTTTTTCCCCAAACGAATTATAAAACTGATTTAAAATGGATTCAAATGAGTTTTTCCCTCTGACGTCTGTACAACAACCCATCTATGAAAGATACGTACATACAACGTACTTACGTATGCATGTATGTATCTTTCATAACTCTAAAACGAGTAACCCTATGTTGTTGAGTTTTTGTGTATAGGACTGCTATAACATGTAGTTGTGCACCTCCCTTTTTGGTTGCAATCGGCTGCACTAAAAGTATATATATATATATATATGGAAAAATTTAATTGGATTAGTTTTAATATTGTGTTAAACCTCTTACACATGATTGCAATTATTATATTATAGAGTAACTGAGTTGCTTTTATTCGAATTTAGTAATTAATTTAGATTCTTTAAGTTTATTCTGCTTCAATCCTGCAACTATAGCACAGGACGGGTTTAAAAAACTTTTTATTCTAATTTTTAATTTCGATTTTTAGCCTGCATATGTTATATATATATTACCCACTCTGTTATGCGGCTCGGTGAGTTCACTTTATTTTATTCTTATATCTTGGTAAATTGTGCATTTTTTGCTTTAGAAATGAGTGAATTATGTTGTTCTCATCTTCCGGTTAAGGTTTTTATGCTTCAGTTAATCTACATGCAATAATTCTAGAATTATCAACAATTTAAATGTTATTTAAGTGCAGCTAAGGCTAATTTTTTTTTACAATAGCAGCCATATTTTTTTATATTTGAAACAGCAGAAAAATGAAAGTCTTTCTGCAGCTTTAGTGTCTTTTTACCATGTGGGACCAAAAGAAAACTTTTAGTTCGTGCACCGAAACATCTGTCTTGTTGCCTGCTGGCCAAACTGCTTGTTTCTGAGCAGTAAATCTAATTTTAATTGTAAAAATTGTTTTATGTTTTTCTATATATTGCAATTTTTAATGAAGGTGCTTTGTTTTTATGTATTTTGCCTTCTTACGAAGTGAGAACTGAATTAATCGAATGGGAATTCGAGAAAGTAAGTTTTTCGTTTTAGCAGCAAATATTGTTGCCAATCTGTCTCGGACAGAGAAGAATGTTTGCGAGTAGCGCATGCGCATTAGTTAAGCGGCGCTGAATCATCTGTGAAAAACTGTTTATTTTTTATTTGTTTAATTTCTTTTATACATGGTTTAGATTTATTGTAGAATTTGAATAGAACATGTGGCAATGATTAGATAATTCTTCAGATGATTAGTAATTTAATATTTTGATAAGGAAGTCATGTAGCGAATAAATCAGATTTTTTATTTTTATTTTCAGATCTCAGTTCCTCTGAATTTGCTGGTATAGAGTTTAGATGCTATCAGTCAGCATTGCAGAATTACAGATTAATTCAGAAATGGATATGATAATTTTAATTTAAAAATTCAGTATGTGGAACGTTTTTGCCAAATTCATGTCTCTAATTCAAAACTCACATTAAGCTCCTTTTGGCTTCACATCAATGCCAAAACGTTGACTATCAAATTAAACGATCGTGCCTATACACCTGTCTTTACTTCTTGTGGTTTGTTGCCATTTCTAAAATAAAAAGTTGGGCTAAAATGAAGCAACTTTTTAATGTAACTCATATCCAAGAGAATGCGAGATAAATTCTTAACAATAATCCTTAAAATAAGATGCAGACCTTCTTCCAGAAAATGGGAGTGTGCGGCCTCAGTCAGTGTACAGATGCACAAGAGAAGGGCTTTAAACAGAATATATGGATGCTATTGTGGTAATTTTCTTGATCATTTTCATTAACCGCAGCTCAAGTAGGCATTTTCTTTTACTTTTCTCGTTATACCAACCTTTTGGTGAAAATGTTCCGAGAGGTGCAAATTTTCTGGTGTGAAAATGTTTGCATGAATTTTGTTTCTACACAATGTTGTTTTGTCTGGTTACTTTGAAACAAGTCTATTTTACTAATTATTATTACAATTGTATTTTGCTTTTGCGCCCCCCCCCCAAAAAAAACAAATCTGAAAATTTCAGATTTTAACGGTTCAGAAAACTTGCTGATTATGCTTTTTTCATTGGAACTGAAAGGTTTGTAAATAATTTCCTTTTCAAGTTCTTTTTTAATAATTTCAAGCTATAATGTTTTTTTAAAATACTGAAATAATTATTTGCTTTATGAATGGATGTAATTATGAACTGACGTTTTTAATTAACTTCTATACGAGCCAGTTTCCCTTAGAAAGTCCTCCACGAAGGTATCCCTTTTCCTAGCCCTTCACTGCTTTGCCATAACTAGATAGACCAAACCAAACCAAACGGTTTGGAGAATGCCGTTTCGTACTACGTTGTAATTAAAGAAAATCTGAAAGCTTTCGGATTTTACATTACATCCAGAGGAGTGTTTTTTTAAGATTTTGTGGGTTACCTCTATTTATTAAATATCACGTTCTTCGCACTTAAACAATAAAATTCAGTTTAATAGTAATATCGCAAAAGACTTTTAAAATGAGCATTTCTTTAGAATTTCCGATACGCAGTCTCGCGCGTTGGAGACATTCCCTCCCCCGTACAGTGTTGCCACTACCCGCTTTGAACTCCTGCAAGTACTGAGCGAAATGAAGGCATTCGACCTCTCTCATCTACGCATAATATATATATAGATACAACTAAGGAAATTGCAGCGCAGTCATCAAAAACGAGAATTCAATGCTATAAAAATGTTTCGGAAGTGATCAAAAACCTAGTCTAGTTCTATTAATTTACACTCAAAGCTTCCACACGAGAGAGCAACTCAGAGAAGAAATGTTGCAAATTCCACCGCTAAAAGATATTGGGATCAAAATATTAACTGTTCGTACAATTTTAATTGAAGACTATGCAGTTAAGAGTCATACAAGGAGAGCTTGCCAAACTAACGCGAATTATCTAAAGCAGGATAGGGTTGCAGAAATAGTAAAAACGAAAACGCCAGTCCAACGAAAGCCGAGGCGTGCAATATGTAATTTACCTTTCGCTATGCAAAAACAACAACAACAAACTTTCTACTTGCTTCTGCAACTGAATGTAACTACACGAACAGGAGTCGCAGCTAAACCCCCCCCCCCATATTAAGCAAAGGGTGGTAGACCAGACAAATGCCACCTAGGGAAGTGAAACAAATTCCTTTGCTGAACACTCGGGGCCCCAATCCCGGGTTCAACGGACTTCTTTAAATTCCCTAACTTCACTTTCGAGCCGAGTCCGAGGGGGTCACCACTCCCTGTTCTCAGTGCTCCTTGTGAGGTGTGACCTATTCGCCTGGGAGTTTGACTGGCCGTCAAAGATGCTACCAGCTAATTCTGCGCCGGAGGCCTCATGCCGCATTGGACTTAAACAGGGCTTACACTACCTCATCCTGTGGACCACAAGAAAAAACGAGTACCGGTCACCCTGCGAGCACCCACCGCTAAGCTCAATGCTTTTATACCCCCGTGGCTGGCCATGAGTACCTAGGTAAAAATCCTAGCCAGAAACTTCACAGGATTTCCTACGTCGATCCCCGGGGGTGGATGCTAAATAGAAAGAAAGACTAGAATGCAATCTAGCCACGGAATACAACCTCACCGATTACGCAGTAAAATTTTTCATATTCAGCTTTTTGTTGTACGCAGCTTATAATTCGCACTAAAAGCCAATTGCAGCAATGCACTCCAAAATAAACCCAACTTAAGTATTTATCTCTTACATGCATAGTAATAAAAAATACTACTCAAAAGTATGTTGTAACTTGCAGACTCTTCTTCTTCTTCATAATCTCCACAGCCTTTTACAGGCCAAAGCTCTCTCTTCAAGTTTCATCCACCTGATTGCATTCGACGCAATAGCCCTCCATCGGTTAACTTCAAATAACCTTAAATCTCCCTCGACATCAACTGTCCATCTAGTGGGTGGTTTTCCTTTTCGTTTCACTCCTTCAATTCTAGAAAAGGTTATCTTTTTGGTTGGAAATGCATCATCATATCTACACATCTACACATGGCCCAGCCATCTGATACGAGATGCCTTTACGATTCTCATAATATCAGCTACTTGCAGGCTCTAAAGCGTAAAAATGAAATATGAAATCAACAATTCAGAATGTACCAGGAAAAAGCATGCGGCAACAATCAAAGGAATCATTTCTCTAGTTAGAAATTTTTAACTGGTTTTCATTTACCACCAATAATTTAAATAGACTTATCGCTTACAGGCAGGGTGTTTCCCTTGTTTAACTAAACTATGCTGCCTACCCAAGGCCAACATCGGACAGGCTGTAAAACATATATAATCAGACAGGTTGCGAAAGACTTCTTTAATGGACGTAATCACTATTGATTAATTATGTCTGTCTTCCAGACTATTACAAGCTCTCACTGCGTCTCCTTATATATGCTTTTTCTGGACAGTAATGAACTGAAATGAAGAGTAAAGAAATTCAAACTTGAAACGAGAATAGTTAGTTAAACTAATCTTCCAAATACTCTAATGCATTTAACATTTTCTAAAATAAACGAAATAGTTTAACCTTCTCACTTCATCTCCCCTTTTATTAACCATAAACTAAATTGAAGATGAAATGCTAATTTTACTGTACTTTAATATTTTTTCAAAGAATCCAAAGAAAACGAAAAGGACGTTGTCGCTTTATCAGATAATAATGGCATTTGTCTTCGACATTTAAGAGATCAAATCTTACTTCTTCCCTAAAGCTAGTAAAATTTTATCTTATAACTTTGCCGGCAGTCATCGTAAATAATCTACAAAATTCAAGTCACTCTGCTGACAGCGTAGAACATTATTGCCTCGTTTCACGACGCAGAATATGCTGCACGAGGCTCGAATATAATGTTACCATTCTTGGATCTAAATATAACCACATTTTCTTCGATCGAATTTGAGTTACCGCATGTAAGCGCAGACTCCTCTTTGAGAAGAGGACGTATAGTAAAGTTTTCTCAGTTTGGGTGTCTGTTGTTTCCTGACTTAAACTGCAAATTATACCCGCTTTCTCTGTTTAAGCTGCAGTAATGTCAAGCACATATAGATATTCAAATTAGAAACTTTTATTAAAATGAAGTACAGATATTTTTCTTCGCTACCATTAATTTTTGTGAAGAGTTAGAAATCACGTGCATCTACGCGAAAAGATAAATAAAAAAAAAAAATCTGAAAGATTTCAGATTTTAAATTACGTCCAAAGGCGCGTTTTTTTTTTTTAACGTTTCGTGTGCTACCTTTTTTTATTAAATATCATGTACTACGTACTCAAACCATAAAATTCAGTTCAAAACCAATATCGCAAAATCATTTTAAAATGAACATATCTTTAGAATTTCCGTAAGTCTCGTGCGCTGGAGATAAAAATGTTTTTTTTTT
>KK120368.1:163972-215659 GCA_000611955.2 Stegodyphus mimosarum
ATGGCTCTAGGTTTTATCACAATGTTAGAAACATGCGTACATTTATGCAGATTTTTCATTTTTTAAAATTTAATGCAGAGCGATAACATTTAGTGGCAACAATTTGAAAAATGAAACGGGCATTCAGAGTGAATCGACGCAAAATCGCAAAACGAAAGTAATAGTCCTTCGGGACTAAATCCCTTTGGACTAAAAATAAGTAATCATATTAATAGAAAAGAAATATCTTTATCTGATCAATTTGTTTATAAAAATCGGCATTTTGTTTCCTTTCTTTTTGTATTCAGATGATCAAAATTAGCTAAAATTACTCATAATAAAATTTAAAACCTGAACTAATTAAAATAAATTGATAGTTATTTAAAATAACTCACTCCTAAAAAAACAAACAAAAGTCTATACAATACAGTGTTTTTTATTTAAGAGACTGCACCTCTGATTGTGTGGTTAAGAACGTTGAATGCTGATTAGTTGGTTCGATATTTCAATCCACGGGCTGCCTGCATGTCTGGTTTTCGTGGCTTTCTTCAAGTTTAACGTGAATACAAGTCATGTTTTTCGAAAGGACCTCCACAAAAACATTTGTCCTCTTAGTCAGATAGTCCTCATATGTTTTCACATATTCCAATAATCACCAACAACCATCTTATATTGTATTAAAAGGAAATATGACGAAAGAGAAATGTAAGTTTTTAAAGACGGGGATTATAGATGCCAATTGGACTCGGGACCAATTCAGGTCTGTGTCGTCCATCTACTCAAATGGGTTTATCCGTCGCCGGAAATTTTCTATTTAACTATAAAACTTGCAACTGCAAAGCTGTAGGCAGCTCTAGTTGTAAATAATTTGATTAATCACCGTAGTTCATACGCTCTCCTTTCTGTATGTTTCCGTACGTGTCTTTTTCACAACGTTTCAGAGGCCGTTAGTCTTTCCAATAGTTCTGCTTGAATCGAGTATTTTCTCCCTCCTTTGTGCATGCCTTCGTGGTGTAATAGTAACACACTCGGCGCGTGTTCGAAAGGTCCAGGTTCAAGTCCCGGAGCGGAAATTTTTCATTTTTCATATCTCCTGCTTCCAAAAATTCCTAATGACTCTACAGTGGCGCCTGAACTATAAGGTGGTGAATGATGATTCTTCACCACCAGAATTTGGCGATTGGGTCCCCTAATCCCCAGTCACCCTTTAAAAGAAGGAGTATATAAGGTACTTTCTCCCTTCTTTGTGCATGCCTTCTTGGTGTAACGGTAGCACACTCGGCGCGTATTCGAGAGGTACAGCTTCAAGTCCCAGCGAGGGCATTGCACATTTGTCACGTGCTTCAAAATAACCTAATGATTCAACAATGGCGCCCAAATTAAGACGTGGTGGATAAGGATCCTTCACCACCAGGATTTGGTGATTAAGCCCCTAATCCCCAGTCACCCCCTCTAAAAGGGTGAGTATATAAGTTATTTTCTCCTTCTTTTCTGCATGCCTTCGTGGTGCAATAGTAGCACACTCGGCGCATATTCGAAAGGTCCATGTTCGAGTCTCGGCGAGGACATTGCTCATTTTTCAGGTCTCCAACATCAAAATAATCTAATGTCTCTACAAGTTTTATTGAGATTAGAATTCACATTTTCTTCGGTCCTCATAACCGAAGGCCAGATTCGCCAATATTAAAATTTTGTTGTTTCAATAACTTTCAAAGAATTACTTATATCTGTAGACCTTTCGTCATAGAATATTTTCAAAAATTGTGGTAAATATTTTTGGCATTTTCCTTTAACATTAAAACTTATATTACAGTACATTATAAATTAACAAAGCGTCCTATAAAGAATTTCTTTCTAAACACTTTTTTGAATATTCTAGCTTTAAGTGATAAGATAAAGAAAGAATTAGTAAATTTCTGATGTAAATTTCTCAGGTTTTGAAATAGAAGAAATAAAGAATCATAAACCAATTTTTCTTCTCCCGGAACTAAATTAACACTTCCGCCGTTTAGGAAGATTTTGCAAAATATTTCTCCTTTACCTATGAACTAAAGTATTTATAACCACTTTCTTATGAGGTTAATAGTAACAACAAGATGACGTTATTTCCGTGCATACTGTCGTGCATACTGAAGGGGGAGAAATATCTTATATACTACCCCTTTTAAAGGACAACTGGGGATTAGAGGACCCAGTCGCCAAATCCTGGTGATAAAGAATCATCATTCACCACCTTTTTTAGTTCGGGCGCCATTGTAAATTTATTAGGCTATTTGGAAGCAGGAGTACAGGAAAAATGAGCAATGCCCTCGCCGGGACTCGAACAACGGACCTCTCGAATACGTGCCGAACGTGCTGACCACTATACCATGAAGGCATGCTAAGAAATGGGGAGAAATACCTTATAAGTGTTTCCTTTGTAACCGAGTTTTTAGTAGTACACGATCCAAATCTTTTTACATACCTCCCTAAAATTTCTTGGATGTCATAAGAAGTATGAAATTAGAGGAAGATGAACATTTCACATACCATGATATTCAAATCTCGGACATGTTTGTGAATCATGTTTTTGCTTAATGAATACACATAAAATCAATCGACTCGAAAAGCTTTCTCAAGAGCCTGAAATACGGAAAGAAAGCGTACGAGACCATCGGATTCCATCCCAGAAATGTTTTGTAGAAAAACTGGGAAGGATCTAAAGGTATATAGTCCTCGTACACGTCTTAATTATACAATCCAGTCCATAAGAAATCTTTTTGCTTATCTCGAGCATAATTTTTTATCTTGTAAATTTTAATTAGAGTTCCTTCATTTCAGCACTTCGTAAAATAAGTGATTAACAAAGACGTCATTCGCATGTCTATCAATTTAGAATTGAGAAAAAAGAATTAGTGTTTCTTAACTTATTCATACAGCAAAAATCCTTATTAACTGTGTTTAATCCATAGTTTCGCACTGAATCATCGATTTTTAGTAACAATAGAAATTCAACGCAAAACGAGCTGAGCGCTGCCACGTCCTCTTTCTTTCTTTCACAGGGTCTAAGCCGCACCCACTTAGAGAAGCGAAATTTGAGCATGCGTGGATGTGTCTACAGCTTTCCCTCTCTGTTTTCCCATTCAGGTTTGGTTCGCTCTGACTGGTCGACGCATATCCCAAGTCGGCATAAAGTTGAAAACTTCGAACTTTATGCCAAGAGCCTTAAACCAGATTTTGTGACGTAGCACAGACTGGTTGCCTGGCAACGACGCTCAGCTTAAACCAAAAAAAGGGCCATTCACACTGGGATTTATCTGAGCTAACGAAGTCAGTTTCAAACATCGACTAGCTCCACTATACGTGCAGTTCAGATTTTTCAACTCGCTCCACTATGAGGGAAAACTAGTTTTAGCGATGCGTCAGGTATTCCAGATGTCTCCGTTAGCTCAGATAAGCCCATTGTGAACGGCCATTAAGAGGACAATGCACAACTTGACAAATTACCACATCAATTGATAAAACACAGGAAAGAGGACTTCTTTGCCGAGGGAATGTGAGGAAGTGTGAAATGTGAGAGAAAGGGCGAATGGCATGCTGTCGCATTACAGTTGGCTACAAATGTAGGGTTCCTCTTAATTTGAATAACCAATTATTTTAATTTTTGGAATCTTTTCTGAACTCCACAATTCCCGTCGCCAGGATGCAAATTAAGTGAAGAAGAGTATTTAAACGGGCGAAAAGAGAAAGTTAGACAGAGCGTGATTTCGCTATCATAGCGCACGTTGCTATTCTGTCCTTCCTACTGTTACTCCACGCCTTCTGGCCGTTTAATTAAAGTCTGTCGCCGGTGTAGGTTGCTGTTGCTGAGTCAGTCTGTTAGTTATAAGTAGCCCAACACTACTTTTCGCCATTTATTGTTAAATTATTGTTAAGTTCCCAAGTAGTCGGTGTTATTGTGGGCACGAAGTACAGGCATTTTTTGTTAAATAGTCTTAATCAAATAAAAAGACAATTTAAATCCTTTTCCTGTGTGCTAGTTCTTCATGCCTCGCGAGAAGTCGCCTGGGTTATTACTTAGATCATATCTTTGTATCTACAAGAGTAAAATCCTACACAAGGAGAGAATATTCATTACTTACAAGTGAATTGAATGCAACTTATTATTGTTTCTTAGTACACTTCAGGCTATTTTTCTGCTTTGAAGTTTACATTGGAACATATATTTAATTTAATCTGACAAATCCTTATTTCAAATTTTCTTTCAAAGTTCCATATGCTAATATATTCTATTTGTATGATTAACTATCATTTCTAGAAATTTAAAGCAGACGTGAAAATGAAGCTTCAATGCTTTAAGTGGCATACTTCAATAAATATTTACCTTTTGATCTTTCTCTGGAAAAGAAATATTAAAAGTCATAGAACTTTCTCTCCTTTAACAGACATTTGTAGTAAGTATAAAAATAGAACACGAAGACACTTTCTACATAATACGAAGAAAGAAAGTCTAGTCTTTTCACTTTCTTGATAGTGACAGAATAAGTGGTTAGACCCATAATGAATTTAGTAACTTCATTATGCTACTAGAATCTATTTTAAAACACGAAGACATCCATTTTGTATTAGAACAAGCTTATAGCTTTCCATATGTGAACAATCTAGAAACTGTTGTATCTTCGTCTAAATCATGAAAATATCTGCAAAGCTTTAATATGCAGTTATAAAAGCAATTAAATTTTAAAATCGTCTGAAGAATTGTACACATTTTTCCGAAAAACGAAAGTTAGTACTTACAGATTTTTATCAGGCTTTTGGTACCCCAATAGGTAAAATTAAATTAAGGCGCTAAATCTAAGTTAAGAGAAGACAGATAAGTGCAGATGTTTGCAGATATTTCTTCTTTCATGATATAAACTGCTGCTCAAAAGTTTCCATAAATAGGATAGAAACGAAGCAGTGAATTCTCAGTTTGGTTCCGTGAAAAAGTATACACAGGTTTTGTACACAGTAGTGAAAGAACATTTTTTTAAACGAAAATATATTGAAAAATGGGAAATCTGGAAAGCGTTTAGTGAAATTAAAATATATCTTAGCAGATAAGTTTAGTTTTTATAAGTCTGAACTCCCGAGCTTACTAATTGAAGATAAATTTTCTTCTTCAAATGAACTGAAAAACCTGAAAATCAATTTTCCCTAAATTTATTTGACTAAATTTAGGAAAAAATTGATTTTAAATTTGTAAATGATAAATTATAAAGGAAACGGAACTCCAAATTCTAAGCGTCTTAGCTAATTTTAAAATTTTATTTATTTTCCGTCCTCGAAACTGATGAGGTTTAAATTTTTATCAAGTGCATTTCATTACTGCTGTTGTTATTGTCTGAACTATAGTCAACCCAAGCACAAGAAATTCCTCGTGGCAAATATGCAAGTTTACACCTCTCATTGGCAACAGCCTTGAACACTTTACAGGTGACAGTGCGATTTAGCTCAGTTCCGCCCCCAATTTTGATGGAGAGCACCCCCCGGGGGGGGACGAGTCCGAGGGCCTTCCATCCCTCTTCCCGTACCACCAGCCTCTCTCGAGACATATTATCTAAATCGCCGCATATTTAGAGTCCCCCATGCTCCACGGACACTATACATTTACAAACATCCATGCCTTCTCCGGGATTCGAAACCTAGCCCTTCAGCACGGCAGTCAGCATTCCATTATTTATAAGATCTAGCCTTTTTGGGCCACATAAAGTAAGCTAGCTCCTACTAATGAACCTGGCGAATTCTCGCACAGGCGTCAAGTAATACCAGCACAAAAGAAGGGTAAAAATAACTCTTTATTAATTCTAACTAAAGAACAGAAAGACTTAGTGCTTTACAATAACACCGACAACTTGCGGTGGAACTTAAACGTTTTTACATAATCAAATGAGTAGTGCTGGATTAGAATGTTAAGTTATGAATAACTTAGGTTGACTCAACAAACCTAACAGACGTGACGATTATTTGAAATGGCCAAAGGGCGTATTAGCGTAATAACAGCAGGATCAGAAGCGACAAGTGCGCTGACTAGCGAAAACGCACACTGAATAAACGCAGAGATTCACCCGTTTAAATACTCACTTCACTTAACTTTAAATTTACATCCTGGCAAGGAAATGCGAGGGGAAGTTGAGGAGCTCAGGAAAGATAACAAAAATTTGAATAATATGTTTATTTTAACTAAAGGTAATCTTACATATTTATCTGCTATGCAATATTCAACCAAGTTAATAAACAAATAAGAGAGTCAACTTTAAAATGCTTATAATGCTAACTTCTGCGCATTAATATACATATTTTTTTAGGAAATTGGTATTAGCTAGTATGTCCTTTGTAGAAATTCAAAATACGCCCCTGGCCAATTAATTTCTTTCGAAATGCGTGAAATGGCATTGCGTAGCGTAAAAGGAAAAGTAAACACTATTAGCTTGACACTTAACGTGTTTATTTGATGTTTAACATATGTGTTTACAAACCGTTTCAAAACATTCTATTCAGAAATTTGTCATGAACTGAGAAAGGACATGAACAGGAAACGGAGAGCAAAGACCTCGCAATGGTTGACGTTTCTCCTCGCTCTCAGCCTTGAAAAACAAAAGTTTTTATTTACACTATCATGCATTCCTTGCAGATGAATAAGAACTTTTTTAAGGATCAAATGATTCGGCATTCTCCGAAGATTTATTATACTTGTCCAGCTGCTTTGTGCTATATTAGAAAGACGCTGGTTTAAACAACATATCCGCGAACAAATATTGAATTTTATAACTGAAACAGGAAGAGAGTGGAGTCGCGGTAGTTTCTTTTGCTTCTTTTCTTCCCTTAAAAGAACGTTCCCTTCCCTTTCTTCTTAAAAAGAAAGTTTTTTTTTAATTTATTTCTTCCATGATAATTTACCACTCTATTCTTAACAGAACAAATCCTATCAGCAGTCAGCTTCGAGATAAAACTAAGAATATTCAATTTAGTATGAATTGGAATACACTGAAGAGAAATAAAAATTATTACTAGAATTCATATTAGATTTTAATCACAGCAATATGCTTAAAATTGCCCAAAACACTTAGTGAAAATGGAAATGGAGGATTTGAATTTAAACCTGCAGTGAAAATCCGACGAAAATAAAAGGCAAGTCATTTCAGACTGAATGTCAAGATGAATCATCATTGCAAACGCTTGAAGACGAAGTTAACGTATCTTATATGCTTTTAGCCATTGCTTAGACATACTTAAATGAACGTTTTGAACTACTAAAATTATATTGTGGAAATTTTAGTGTCCTGTACAATTCATCAGATATGAATAAAAAAAAATCTACGGAAAAGCTGTAACAATTTTTTAGAAAAAAAAAAAAGATCTAAAGATTTATTCATTTAAAGATAAATTTAATACATATTCTAACGATTTTCCTTTTCAAACTTGCCTGTTTCATTAAGAATATTAGCCCACCAGCGGCCGAGCGGTAAAGACGCTGAACACTGGTAGTTCGGTCCGAGGTTCGAATCCCGCGAACGGGCTGGCTGCATGGGCGTTTTCGTGGTTTTCCCCATGTGTAACGTGTATACGAGCCAGTTTCCCTTAGAAAGTCCTCCACGAAGGCATCCCTCCCTTTAGGCAGATATCCCTCGTGTGCTTTGCCATAATTGAATAACCCATAACCCATTAAGAATATTATCTACTTTTCCTAATGATGTTGAACGCGGGGAAAAGATCGCTTTTTAAATTAAGACTTCATCTAAACTGTAGAAAAATAAAAATTCGGAAGAACGCGGGGAAAAGATCGCTTTCTAAATTAAGACTTCATCTAAACTGTAGAAAAATAAAAATTCGGAATTTAAAAGAATCATATATTGTTTAATTAATTAAGTTTTTATACATAAATGTTTATTTAATATTCATATTAACTCATTTATTTGTAATATCAAAAATAATTAAACTATTTTAATTAAAATATAATTTAATTGTTTAAAATCAACTTTGTTATTTTATTTCTTCTTCCAAACTCTTTTCTGTCATTGAGAGAAAATGAGAATAAAAACATCTGATGTGTACAAAACATGACTTCCTTGTACGGAATATTAAATTATACGCATTTTTTCTTGTATTTCATTTAAACTTATTGGATTGAATTATATCTATCTCCTCGATAGCGCATAAACCACAATAGAATAAATGCACTCTTTAAAATTCACTATATTTGTTTACCATAGCGACATTCTGGCGCTAGATTCACTTAACAGAGTTACATCTCATTCATTTTATAACTGAGAATGCACAAAAACTTATATCATCTGAAAAATTATCTAATCGTTGCCACATGTTCTATTCAAATACTATAATAAATCTGAAACGATGTGTAAAAGAAATTAAACAAACAAGTAAAAAAAGAAACAGCTTTTCACAGACGATTCAGTATTTCTCATTCAATTAATTCAATTTTCACTTCGCAACAAGGCAAAAATACCTAAAAACTCAAAATAACTACATCACGAAAAATCACGAAAATAAGAAAGAAGGAAATAAGAGTTTAAGATTTACTTCGTAATCTTCGAATAAATTCCAGAATGGGTTAAGCATGATTTAATTCGCAATAATAAAAAAAGGCGTTATCTTTGTTGTTGCGAAATTTAGTTTAACTAGATTGGCAACAATTTTATTATGGTTTATGCGCTATCGACGAAGTAAATTTAATGCAATCCAATAAGTTTAAATGAAATGCAAAATGCATATAATTTAATATTCCGTACAAGAAAGTCATGTAATATAAACATCAGATTCTTTTAACTGGCAGACGGAACTCATCAGGGCCGAACTCCCTGACGCCGCCTGTAGTAAGTAATTTTAAGCGCATTGTTATGATTAGAATTTACTTGGTATTCTAATAAAAATATTTATTTCCTTTTAGTGGATTCTGAAGCAAGTTAGTTATTCATAATTTTATCTTGAAGCTGTTTGCTGATAGCATTTATTCTGTTTATAGTACTTAGCAAATGATCACATAGGAAAAAATTTAATAATCTTCAATTTTAACATACAAATTTTGTGCTTCGTGCTATACTGCTTTATTAAAAATGTCGTTGTTCATAATTTCATAAAATGACTCGTAAATCTCTCACTGCTGCTTTCTTCCATTTCACATTCCTACCAAGATCTGATAGCTGTTTCAGCGTTGAATTGGATGTTAATTTTGGATTCAAAGAATTGCTCAACTATTTAAGCAATTGTTAGCAACTACTTGAGCAATTAGTTGATCAAAACAGCAGTTTTATGACGAATTGAAGAATGAATATCTGGTTAAAGATATGAATGGAATGCTTTTAAACCTGAAACATCAGAGAGAATAAAATGAGTTTTGCGAAATTAGGGAAAGGAATAAAACCCATCATTAATAGGATAGGCCCATCAGTGGTCGAGCGGTAAAGTCCGCGAACATTGGTAGTTCGGTCCAAGGTTCGAGTATCGCGAATGAACTAGTTGCATGGGCGCCTTCGTAGTTTTTTCCATGTTTAACGTGTTAAAACGAGCTATTTCCCTTAGAAAGCTCTGCATGAAAGCTTCCCTCCCTTCCGTGTAGTGCCTTAGGGCGGAACACGTAAATAATAATGCTAATCATTAGTAGGATATCACTAAATTAAAAACTTTTTTAATGAATTAGTAGATCCATCAGTGGTTTTAAGTTTAGAGATCAGAATCTGAAGAATCCTTGCTGGCAGAGCAGTATGAGTTTTCTGTTACAGATCTTGCAACTAGTAAACGCATTTTTGTTCATAACGATTTAACCACTATCCGCTTTAGGGAAAATAATAATATTTATATCGCATTAAATTTCATACAAAGCTGTGTTCAATATTATATTAAGGATTAAAATGGAATTTTTTATTTATCTATATATATGAAGAAGAAAATCTGTGTGTTTCGTTGTCCTCTAATAACTCAGTCACTACTATAGCTATCGTCACCATATTTTCTACAATTCCTTTTTGGGTCCTGGAAAAGTTCGACGTTCACTTTTTTCAAAAAATAAAGTAGCAAAACTCAGAGATATTAATTAAAAACTCGGAAAAACGATCACTTTCGCCCTCATGTTTCCAAGTGGCAACAGTCTCGCAAGCTGGAGATGAAAATATGCTTTATTTCGAAAGTTGTTGCCACTGCTCGCTTTCAAATCCTAGAGTTTGGTAATAAAAAATTTCCAAATTTTACGATAAAATAAAAATAGCATCGCCAAACATTAAACATATTATTCCCGATTCCAAAAATTCATAGGATGCCATTTCGGTTATTCCCAACTTCGTACGACTTTAATCAGTCGAGATATTAATTAAAAACTCTAAAAGCGCTTATTTTCGCACTCATTTTTCCGAGTGGCAGCAGTCTCGAGCGTTATGCTTTATTTTGAAAAGTGCTGCTACTGCTCGCTTTCAAATCGTAGAGTTTGTTAATCTAAAATTTGTAAATTTTGCAAAATCTATACATATAAAGAAGAATGTCTGTTTGTGTGTTTGTTTATCTGTTTGCGTTATTGATTTCTGATCAGTTATGATCAATTTTTTGCCACATTTAATCGACTGAAATTGAATATAGTGAAATATTGGATGGAACCTGAGCTTTTACGACCATTTGATTATAAACACGAAAATCATTAAAAACTGCGTGCCATTGTTGCTGATATGATAAGAGAGAATTAGCTTATTTTTCTATCAAAATGTTTTGCGTGGGTTCCATATCGCATCAGACTGAAAAATGCATGACTACGAAGCGTAATTTTTGCCACCGTATTAGAGAAGGATTACAGCGGTATCGTTCTCATTGTTCTTAGATGCATTACTCTCAATTTAACTTCTATTGGGTACTTCCGCTAATTGATTTATAATTGAAGTGGACTTCAATAGCATTAACAGTATTGCCACCTAGACGGTTTTGCTGCCCCGTAGTTCAATTTTTCGAATAGTCTGCGTTTGATAAAGTAATTGCCCGGTTTTTCAAAGATTTCTGTCAGAAAATTGATACCAGATAACATAAATTAACTATTAAGCTTTATATTACTCTTTATAATTTAAATCGTAATCACTCGTTACGTTAAAATAGTTACTCATCATACATCAAGAATATGTCAATAAAACCCCTCCAGTGACTAACTAAAGAGGGCGGAGGGGTGGTACGGCCTATGAGCACTTTTTGGGAGGTAGAATTTCAGTGATTTTACAGGAGTTGGACATGAGAATCATCGATTATTCTCTATACGTCATTAATGCAGAAAAACCTCTCCAGTGACTCACCAGAGGACAGAGGTGTGGTATGCCTTAGGTTGCACTTTGGGGGGGGGAAGTTTTTAAGTGAAATAATAATTTATACGACTTGGTCAGTTGGATAATCGAAGCAGGTGAAAAACACCGAAATTCTGCATTACGTTATGGAATAAAATTGGGAAGAATGATAGCTTTTATACTACATATACACAGTCCAGTCACATTAATGTGACCATCTGTCAAAAGCCAGAATAACCACCTTTCGCAGAGCGGACTGCTGCGAGACGTGCAGGAAGAGAGTCACATAGGTCCCTGAAGGTGTTCTCTGGGATGTTGAGCCATGCCGACTCTAATGCCGTGGCCAGCTGCGCTAGATTACGCGGTTGAGGATCCATGGCGCGAACAACTCGATCGAGATGGATCGAGATGTGCTCGATTGGGTTTAAGTCAGGTGAGTTTGCTGGCCAGGGGAGGACGGTAAACTCATCCTGGTGCTCTTCGAACCACGCACGTACACTGGCAGCTGTATGGCACCTCGCATTGTCCTGCTGGAAGATGCCATCATCCTGAGGAAAAACAATGCGCATGTAGGGGTGAACATGGTCCGCAAGGACAGATGCGTACTTGTATTGATCCATTGTGCCTTCCACAATGATCAGTGAACCTAGAGAATGCCAGGAAAACATTCCCCAGACCATAATGCTCCCGCCTCCAGCTTGGACCGTTCCGGCAATGGTTGCAGGGTGGTTCCTTTCAGAGGTTTCACGCCTTATACGCCAACGTCCATCTGTCCGATGGAGCATAAAACGCGATTCATCCGAAAACGCAACCTGTCGCCACTCAGTGGACGTCCAGCTGCTGTACTGGCGTGCAAATTCTAGCCTTCGCCGTCGATGAACAGCAGTCAGCATAGGTGCACGAACCAGGCGTCTGCTTCGGAGGCCCAGACGCAGCAATGTTCGCTGAATAGTACTTTGGGAGACACTTTTGGTAGCCCCTTGGTTCATTTTGGTGGTCAGTTGCTCAACGGTAGCCCGTCTATCTGCCCGAACGCATCTCCGCAACCGTCGTTCGCCTCTGTCATCTATGGCCCGTGGTGCACCACATTTGCCACGTCGCTGATTTTGGACAGTCCCATTTTGCCATGCACGGTACACTTTTACCACGGCGGCACGCGAACAGTTCACAAACTCAGCCGTTTCGGAAATGCTTCCACCCTTGGCCCGAAAGCCAATGATCATGCCCTTTTGGAAGTCGGATAAATCGCTTCGTTTCTGCATTACGCCAACGATTGAAATGTTTTCCGAAGCCCTAACACACCCTTTATATATGCTCAACTGCACTGTGCTGCCACCTGCCTTCTGTGATTGGTTATTTAACTCTGACATGGAAAGTACGTGGTGGTCACATTAATGTGACTGGACTGTGTAGTATCCAAAGAAATCGACACATGATTTCGAAGCTACTGATTTGTGTTACACTTTCTTGACTCAAACGAAATTTTTGAATGAAAAAAATGCAGATGTTAACTAAATTATGATCACGATGACATTAATAAGGAAGAATTCCCTGTTAAGAGAGAACTATTCCAGATTTTATTACCATAATTGTTAAAGGAAAGCTAAAAAGGGTCATGAAAGGGGCGATCCTTTTGCCAGTTTATTAGCCCAAAGGGGTATTAGTCTCTCAATGGCAGGTTGCGTCGAATTACTATAAGCGGTTGTATTCATTTTTCAAATTGTTTCCTCCAAATATTATCGCCCTGTATTAAAGAAATTAAATAATGAAAATATGCATGAATATATGTATGTTTCTCGCATTATGAAAAAACCACGATACCTAGAGACATCAAGTTTTGAGTAACGTAGCCCTCCACTCGAGTATGGGACCTGGAAGCCCTAATTTCGAATTTCGAATTAGTTTCGAAATAGTTTCTGTTTCATATTTTTTTAATTTAACGAATTTTTTATTAAGAAACTCAACGACTTCAAAGCAAACAGTGGCAACGCACTGTACGGAATAAAATACTTTTATTTCCAGTGCGTGAGACTGTCTGCCCGAAATTCTAAATATATGCTTTTTTTAAATATTTTTAGCCCAAAGGGGGTGTTAGAGGTAGTTTAATAAATGATTTCGTAAAGTCACAAAATGCTGCACGGTCTTATCCTAAAGTAAAGCGTTTGAGAGTAGTTGAGTAATTAAATAACGTATTAATAACCACTGTTCATTATTCTTTTTACTTACTTATTGTATCTTGAATGCTCTTTTGTTCTTTAAGGGTTTTCTCACCGCTCATCTGGCTTTGAGAATTTGTCATCGTTTTGCCTTGGTCCTGGTAGGCCCCTCTTTTCTTTCCTCCTTTCCTCCGACTTCTCATCTGAGATTTTTCCACGCCCAGAGTTCATCATGTCATGTGCCTTCGGGCACATGACATGAATTCATGAACCGGCACATGACATTCATGTATCGACAACATTGCTTTTGCAGTAGCCCGGTAATAATCAACGGTCTAAGTCTTTTACTTACTTCTATTGTAATCGCGAAAAATTTCGGGTATCATATTTGAACGAAAATATCATTTTAACCGCTCTCGAAATTTAACGATGTTTCTGCTTGGCATCTGTACGAAAGGAGAGAATAAAGGCTATTTTTACCGAAACAGATCGTAAAATGGATTCGGAAGAAATTTTTTTTCGTAACATCTATAAGTACGTGTATATGTATCTTGCATAACTCAAAAACGAGTAGCCTCAGAACGTTGAAATTTTGCATATGGGACTAATATAACATGTAGCTGCTCCCCTCCCTTTTTGGTTGCAATCGGATATATTTACCATTTTATATTGTATACTATGTTTTTATTGCAACTTCAGCTTTTCCCAATTTTGCCCATAAATTACAATTTTCTAAGCATTATTTGAGTTATATTTTCATGTGAATCTTTACTTAGGATTCTAAGTTTTAATTGTATTTAATGTGTAATTTTGGCACTAACGTGCTTCTTCGAATAGGATTTCAGAGGGTTTAGGATGTACTATGGCTTTTGGCATTCTTACTTGTTAATAATATATATATATATATATATATATGTACGTATTTATTTTATACAGGGTTGGTATAATACATTTATATATATAAATGCATATTATACCCTTTATTTTACGCGGCTTGATGAGCTTAGTAGTTTTATTCTTATATGTTGATACATTGTGAATTTTAATAAGTGATTGAAAAACGTTGTTCTTGTGTTCCGGTTAAGGTTTTTAATGCTTTTAGTTAATGTGCATGCAGTAGTTGTAAAATTATCAACAATTTAAAAGTTATTTAAGTGGCGCTAAGCATAACGTGGCCACTATTTGTTTACATTTCATACTCTTAGTTGAAAAATAAATTAAATCAGTTTGTGCATTGACTTCAGTGTCTTTTTGTGGTGTTGGACCAAAAGTAAACTTTCAGTTTTATACACCAAAAAATCTATCTTCCTGCCCGCTGCCTTAAATGTTTGTTTTTGCGTGGAAACTCTAATTTTAATTGTTTTTTTTTACTGTTTTTAAATGTATTTGGTGCTTTATGTTTTTATGTATTTTAAAAGTTTTAACCCTCTCAGCGTTTTGGACGGAAAATTTCGTATAGAAGGAATTCGTATTCATTACATATGAAAACTTCTGCCAGCTTTTAACGTATCCTATTTCGGGTTGGATGTACATTTGAAGAAAAGGAATCAAGGTACAAAGCGAGAGAATCGTTTTTTAATAATAATCAAGAAAATACTATTTATTCATGACATTTTGGGGAACTTTGAAATTTCAGGGCGAAACCCGTAAACGCTAGGAAAGTTAAGATGTTTTGAGTTTTTATGTATTTTTGCCTTACCGCGAAGGGAGAAATGAATTAATCGAATGAGAAATATATTCCTAATGAAATTCGAGAAAGTAAGTTGGAATAAAATGTACCAAAACATGTGTATAATTTGATAGACTTAACGAGGAAGTCACGTGGTGTTCATATGAAATATTTTTAAAATGGTATCAAAAAGACATGGTATTCAAATCTGCGAGGAGATATGTGGTTATAAAGATGCTTGCAGCAATATATAATTTAGGAAACTCAAAATCATTACTATCTAAACTAATTATTTAACATTTTCTAATTTATTGATTTTATTTAAGACAGGCAAATCGATAACTTTGTATTCGGCGTAGATTTTGTAAAATCCCAATCGATTTCGAGAGCAAAGCGGGTCCTCCTTCATCAGGAGCAAAAAATTCTGCAAAAGTGAGAAAGCGAATGTCGATCATATTTATACCCACAGGCGACCAGTGGAAGAGCCGATAACGCCATCTATCGGCAGAAATAGAAATAGTAACGAAAAATGAAGGATTAAGTTAGTAGAATTTTGAAGGCATTAAGCAACACTAGATTGGAATTGAAGTCATTGACTAAACAAAATAAATTTTTATGAATGTGAAAAGCTTCAAGAAAATCCAATTCCCTAATAGAATCAGCTTTCTGGATAATTTTAGCAGACCCAAATCAAAATTGCGATTGAATTTCCAACTATGATTAGCTATTGAAGATTTGTTAATTTCCCCTTTTCGGACATAAGATTCATGTTCTTTTATGCGAAACTTTAATGCTCTTTTCGTTTGGCCAATATAACTTAACACACTGACACGATATGCTATAAATTCTCCAGGAATTAAAGTCGAAAATAAAATCTTTAAGAGCCGAACCTCGTATTTTATTTATAGGCGAGAAAACAACTTGAAACTTGTGTAAAGTCAGTGCAATTTTGTAACTGATCGAAGGATGAAATGGAAGCACAACAAGGTTATTAATGTTATTCCTGACATCAGAATGTTTTCTTAGACGGCACGATGAGAACTTTCGAACAGCTTTATCAATGACTACGGGAGAAAATCCTCGGTTAAAGGCAACAGATTGATAATTGAGTTCCTTAGCAAGAAGAGATTCTGAGGAACAAATTTTGAAAGCTCGAAATACATAATAGTAAAAAGAAGCCATTTTTTGCTTAACCGGGTGACATGACTTAGCATGGGGAGGTAAACAAGCAGAAAAGGGTTTACGGTAAACAGTTGTGCTGAAATTAGATTCATTGCGGACTATAAGATCATCAAGGAAAGGCAATGTTTTATCAGATTTAGTCTCAAAAGTGAACTGGATGGCTGGGTCAATCAAATTTATAACAGATAAAATCTGGGGTAAGTCTTCCTTAACACCATGAAAAAGAGCGAAAGTGTCGTCTGCATAGCGAATCCACAGACGAAAAGATAGTTTTTCAAATAATTTGACCTCACAATAGTGAATGTCAGCAAGTACAGGACTAAGAAGATTACCCATAGCTAGTCCTTCAATTTGGCGATAATATTCATTTTGGAAAACAAAGGGAGTTTAACTCACAGAGACTTTAGTGAGGGAAATTAACTCTTCAATTTCAATATGTGAGAAATGGAATTCTCGAAGTCCAGTTTCAAGGCATTTTAGTGCCCTTCAACTGGAACGTTAGTAAACAGCGATTTAACATCGAACGAAACCATAATGGAGTGCAGAGGGGAAATATCTGTAAGTTTATTGATGACTCCGAAAGAATTTTTTACGGTGTGAATATTGTTGGAAAGTAAAAGAGAAAATACGGAAACTAAATATTTAGCCAAAGGGTACGATGCCGTTCCTAAATTGGAGACTATAATATAGGTCAAAAATGAATTCCAATTTTGTGAACTTTGGGGAGGGCATAAAATCTAGCACAGTTAGCAATAGGTGGAATGAATGATTTCTTAATCTGAGTCGAAAGTATATGAGAAGATTTAACAGCTGTTTTAACTTTTGTGTGGTCAGAAGTTGAGGGATCTTTAGGGATCGAACATTATGGGCCTTCACTTATCAGTTTCGTGACCCCATTAATGTATATGTGTTTGTCCATAACCACAATTTGTCCACCCTTATCAGCTTTCGAAATTATATTAGGATTAGAATGAATTTCATGTAAGGCATTCTTTCTTTTTGGTTGAGATTCGAAACAAATGTGTTGTTGTTAAAATTCACATCATAGGTAATTAAGTGGCGAATTATATCTTTCTGTGTTTCTAAAATTTTAGATAATTTAAAAGCTTTTTCAATAGGGGCGATCATTTGAGGAACTGAAGGTTTCAACGATTTAGAAAAGTTAAAGCTATATTTTAATACATTGATTTGATCCTCTGAAAGATTCACCTTCGAGATATTAACAATGGTATTAGTGTTAACAGTGGGAAGATCCATAAGATGGGCGGGTCCAGCTGAAAGAGGCGTAAGTTTTTGGAATTTAGAAACAAGGGTGTTTTTATGGTTTTGACAAGCAGGTTCAGTCCTAGACGAAGATTTATGACCAAATGAGGAAAAATTTAAAGTGGAATTGGCACTTTCTAAATGAAGGTGATATAATTCATGTTTAATTTTAGTCAAACGTTTGCGCGTGTTTCTTATAGGGTGACGAAGTAGTGACAATTTGAATTTATGCATAATTTTCGGAATGTGAACAGAAGATTTGAGACTACATTTAACTTGTATAAATTTGGGAATGATATTCTGATGTTTGCATTTGAACAAGAAGTAGATATGTTTCAAGAATTTCATATGCTTAAGGCGTAACTTACAAAATCGATTCATATCTGTTGACATATTTCAAAAGCGTAATCAAGAAAGGAAAATGGGGTGAACAGAAAATATTAAAATGAAGAACTAGAAAAGCGTAAAACAGTTAGAATTTTTGGAAAAGGACCATTTAAAACGAAAAACAAAAACATGTTATCGTTAAAAACGGAACAAGTACAGAAAACGATTCAATACAAAACGAAAACACTATTGAAGCAATAAAAATAATATGTAACCAGATAATTTGCAATAATAAGGCTAAGTGATCCACAAAGAAATGTAAACAAGAGAAGAAACTCATTAACTCCGGAAATAGGAAAATCCAACAACCACGTGGGTTGAAAAACAAAATGGCGCAAGAGGGTTAAAGATCCAAACAGGAAGAAATTTCTCGAAAATGCCGGTTGGTAGCAAAAATCAAGCGTCTTCTGCGTCTTGATGATTGATTTTAGTTAAAATATCTTTATCTTTGGATTCGGATGAAAATTTTTTGTTGGTAATTGAATCGCAGGATGATCGTTTTAGAAACCAAACTAAATAATAAACATTATGTTATAGTTCTGGCCTTGTTACAAAAAACAGTTGTAAATCGCAGCGTAATTAGCACATGAAAGTTAAATATGTGTTAAATCAGATATTTGAAGAAAGTCCCATAATAATTTAAGAAAGAGATTTGTTTTCCAAATACAGTTCTTTTGATTGATCAGCCCTTATAATCTCTTGTAACATGCCCCCCTCCCAAAAAAAAGAAATAAGTTAACATGCCAAAAAAAAAGTGTGAAAGGTTTGAGATTTTAAATTGCGTCCAAAGGGGAGTTTTTTTAACATTTTGTGTGTTACCTTTATTCATTAGATATCATGTTCTTCGTACTTAATCCATAAAATTCATTCCAAGAGCAACATCACAAAGTAATTTTAAAATCAGCATATCTTTATAATTTCCGATACACAGTAGCGCGCTGGAGATAAAAATGTTTTTTCTGCACAGCGTTGCCGTCACTCGCTTTAAGTCCTTGAGTTGTTGATCAAAATTCGTTAAAGTTTTACAAAATATGAAATTGATAATAAAATAAATTTTATTATCAAATTTCAAATTTGAGCTTCCAGATACCCATATTCGGGTGGAGACGTTCAATATTCAAAATTTGATGGCTCTACGTACCGTTGTTTTATCACAATGCGAGAAACATACGTACATTTATGCAGATTCTTCATTATTTAATTTCTTTAAATATAATACAGGGCGATAATGTTTGTGGCAACAGTTTGAAAAGTGAAACAAAGCTTGTAGTGAATCAACGCAAAATGGCCAAATGAAATTAATAGTTTCTAGGCAACTTGCCCCTTTGAACTAAAAAATAGAAAGAAAAGAAAAAAAAATGGGTTGGCAGTTAAAATCTTATCAAAAGCAGGCCAGTGCTGAAACCTTTTCTCTGATCCTGGCTTTAACGATGCTTAAAAATATTTTAAATAACATCTTAAGTGGATTGTCTTCTAAGAGGAAATTTGTCAGTGATAATTCATTGAAGTTCACATAACGCTGATATCATTATTATAATATGCCAATTATTACCGGGTTGTATAACTCGCATTGTCGCACGGAAATATCCATAGTGTGTCCTGGGGGAGGATCGAATATATTTGACTTTATGGAAGAAATTCACTATGGAAGAAACCACTTTGGTACTACCTTAGGTTTAAGCAAATTTTTAATTTCATTTCATTGTAAAATTATTTTACACTATATATTTGCATTAAACGAAATTTCTACCATTTCGTATTTTTCTATTTTAATCATTTTTCAGATGTTTATTTATAAACGAATAATTATTAATAAAAATTCGCCTTTTTTTATTACTGTCAGAGAAGAGTCTGGCATTGTCTCTTTTAGACGCGCTCGCCTGAAGTACATACCTTGGAGGCCCCATGACCCTTATTGCCTTTCAAATTCAAAGCAAATCTGAGAATGGCATTTGTTTAAGGAAATTATATGTGACAAAAGTAAAAAGAAAATTACTATCTGTAAATTTTAGATCACGACCTATATCTCAAAAAGCAGTTCATCTTTAAAAATTTCAGAAAATTAAAAATTATACATATTTAAAAAAAAGTAATTTAAAACATAATAAAAAAACTTAAAAGAGGAAAAAAACTCTGCATCAGTTACCTAACATATGGCGACAGAAATAATTTTCATTAAATACAAAACAGAAGCAATTCTTCACAAAAGTTCTTTGGATATATTATAAATTAAATATGAATTAGGTACTTTGCTAAAAAAGGTAAAATAAAGCTTTTAATAATTAAGAACCGCGTGTATTAAGTTTATATTGCTTGTTTGTTAATCAATAACAAACTGATTAAACATTGAATACTTGTAGAATCATTTGCCAAAGACTTCTAAATAAATTCCGTTCTTTTCTCGTTCACCGGTTTCCGAGGTATGCTGCAGCGCGCAGATTTTGTTTTGAAAACACATATTTTTGCGTATTAAATAGATATAATACCCTTCCTTCAAGCTATAATGATAATAACAACTTTCAGAATTATCATTTGATTTATGAAGCATGATTTGTGACATTTGAAACTAAATAAATGGATAATTTAAAATAGATAATATGAATTTTATCATTTACTATCTTTATCTAATTCATGAATTTTTTTGTTTTTATTGCATGTCTTTGAATGAACACTAGACTAGTAATATTGTTACTTTCGCATAACAGTGGAAATTGTTCATATCATGCTGTTGCCAACTAAAATTAGTAATTATTTCTTCGAAACAATAAACGTTGCCCTGCATTGTTTAAGAAAACAGATGAAACTCTTATAATCATTCATAGATGGCGCCACAGGTTCTTGTTAGATGGATTGAAACGTTTGCTTAACTTTTCTCATTTTACATTTCGATTTAACTCTGTGTACTGTATTCGGCAGTCTTCTTATGATTCGGTGATTGCATGTGGTATGAGCACTGTCAGTAAAAGGCAAAAATCGCGTCGCCGGTTAGCAGCCTATAGCTTTTTATCAAATATTTCATTGGATGGCACTCACAGAGACACTAAAATAGGAATATATAATTTAAGTTTACAAACAGATTTCGTGAAATGTAACGTTGCAGTGAAAACAGTGAATTCTGCCAGTTCATCTACTAAGAAGAATGTTTTACAGCCTGAGTCTCAAAATGAACGCATTAGTAGACTTGCCGTTAGCGAAGAAAAGCTTCAAACATACAGCGGTCAGCACACCGGAAGCAGCCCAAGGGAAAGGTAAGTCTTTGACAACACGAGCATTCCGTTTGTTTTGTTTATTGTTGAAGAGATCGAAACAAAGTTTGTTTACAGGCCGGGAGCAAAAGATCGTATTGTAATCATGTGTATTAATAAAACCACATTTTACAACATACCTGAACAAAGATGGTTAGGTACTCAAGTAATGTGTTTGTTTTTAATCTTAAAATAACTTTTTTATTATTAATTTTTATGCCAATTCGATGTGACTCATTTCTTTTTCATCACTTTGTACTTTTTTTTTTCCGGCAGAATTCGCTTTTTCAGCATTTGTTTCTATATATCTGAGGAAAAAAATGTTAATCTTATGAAATTCTATAGTAAAGATACGTGTAATCTATTAATATTGGTAATTTCGTATATTGTTTGCTTAAAATTTGAAGCGTATAATTTCAGAAAAATATTAATTTATAGATGTTTGCTAGCTTTCTTTTAAAACTTCTATCATAAAAAAATAAATAAGAAAAAACATCTCGATAATTGTAGCATTTGTTTTCCATAAAAGAGAATGAAGACCCATGCAGTTTCATTAATTAGATTAGTTAACACTTTACTGTCATAATGTGAGTTTAAAATAATGGCTTTCTTTATATATAGTAACTTTCTTTCCTAATAGATTGCAAATATTACCACATATCGAGAATTACTATTAAACTTTTGTGTTTAATTCTTGTATAATGTATCATATTCCATGTATAAGAAAATGTTTTTATACTGTCTTCAGATCAAAAACATTGTAGAATTATGTATTTATGCATGTAACTTTCTAGCATTTTAATTATTCTGAACTAACTTGTGTTACAGTTATGAGAGAGATTTAATTTCATGTCAGTAATTACAGCAAAATCTTTTCAAATTTTAAACGTGGGCATATTTTGGTGTGAAGGATATAAATTAAATTCAGCCCATAATTTTTTTAATAATAAAGTGAGTGATATTAGGCCATTAGTTATGTTTGCTTCTTTTGAGTTCTGCTTAAATTATTACCATAAATTATTACCATAAGAAAAATTATATTTAAAATCATGTTCTTTTTACATTTAATGAAAAGGATATTATAAATGAAGCTATATAAGTTTTCAACATGTGCAGGTTTGGTGTGAAGAATTATATAGATTAAGCTTAGCCCATATTTTTTTAATAATAAAAATGAATGATATCCTGTTAAATTTGCTATTTTAGAAGTCTGTAAGAACTGTTGCCATAAATTTGTAAAAATGTTATATTTAAAATAATGCTGTTTTTAATTTTGAAAAAGTGTTTTAAATTAAACTTCACTGTCTTAAAAAATCAAGCTGTTGATAATTAAATTTGAAAGACTGTAATTGTTTGTCAATTAACCTGCAAAGGAAAATTATATTTAGTAGCATAGTGTGGAAATAAAATATGGAACGATCTCATGAAAAGTTCAACTAGTGTATGTTATATATACAAGATTATAAGCTTCCGAATAACTATTAGTTTGTAAATTTAGGTTTTCATAAGCATATTTAGAAATAGATAATAAAGTAATTCTCAGATGAATATATTTAAAAAATATAAAATTTCTGTTATGAATTGTCTTCTTTTCCAAAATCTTTCATTTATGTTTTTCGATATTCAGATATTTAAAAAAAAAATTTCTTTTATTTGTGTGGTTTGTGAGTTAATCAAAAATATTAAAAGCTTGAATTTCACATATTATTTAAATTTTTTAATATCTTAAATCATGACAGTGTGTAGTTCATATTTAAGAATGCAGTTTTTTAAAACTGTCACTGAAAAAGTAATTATTGGTAACATTGATTCCATTAATAATAAAATTGCAAATGCTTTGTTCAAGCAAAATATGCTTCACTTCCATGAAAATTTGTTCTTAAATATTTTGCTGCAATTTCTCGAGTTTGATTTAAATCCAATATGTTTGCAAATATTGAATGAATTACAAAAACTTATAACTGACTAAATTTATGGTCATGTAGTAGAGCATTTTAAATTTGTGTAATTTTAAATAATCAGGTATTATTTAAAACTTAAAAACATAAATGTTAGTTCACAGGACTGGAATCCATGCATGATGCAACAATTGTTATAAAGTAATTTCCTGTCTTTCAAAATTAATATTATTAGCAGTATTTGATATTAATATGTTCAAGAATGTAATAACCAATGGTGTCATGTTTTTCTGTTGATCATTAATAAAATTTAAAAAAATTAAATTGGAAAAAATTCCAAGAATATTTTTATTTTTGTGTTTAATTGTTTTCAAAAATATTTTTTACTTTTCCATTTTGAAATTTCTTCCAGTAAAATTATTTAAAAAAAAGTTTTTTTAAATTTTTAATATTGCATGTTTTTATTATCTCAGCACTGGCATTATTTTCATATAGAACATTGCTATCTTCAAAAAAATTTCTAGTCATTGCTAGCAGTTTTAATATTTGGTTGACCATTTTGATGTAATATATTGAATTCAGTGGTATGCTATGAAATATGAATATATAGTCTGAAAGTTTTAGATTTTATTTTCAAGTCAAATGCAAAACATCTCACCTCTGAGGAACTGCAAGTGCTTTCCATTTCAAAATGCATGTGATATATTTGACAGAAATATATTACTTTTGTCTCTTTTATGTTTTGAGGAACAATTTTTTCTTTAAAGGTTTAGATCCAGAGCGTTGAAGAGCGGGATTTCATAGTTTTTATTTGGGGGGGGGGGGAAGCTTTTTATTTTCCTGTTAAGTATTTATTTTTAGTTTATGAATATAAAGAACTACTTTGTTTCAAGTATTAGCATTTATCAATATTTCTATACGTTTTGTGTTTAATTTATAAAACACATTAAAAATAAACTAAATTTAAGTAAATGTATATTTATTTTTCGAGTTGTGGAAAGTAGAGGGGCAAATGATTGTCTAGCAATGATAAAAGGGGTGAATGGGGCAAAGAACATTGAGAAAACACTGGTTTAGGTAAAACATTATCTAAATTCTGGCATTATCTAAAATCAGGCAAGCAGAATATCCTCTCAAGAGGTTGATGGTAGTGAAAAATGGATATGAGACATTTAGATTCTGTGGAACAGAGCTTAGGGATATTGCCTTTGAATGTTTTACGTTAAATAATCCAATCATACTTTTTTCCAGTTTCTCCCCCCCCCTTTCTCTTCAGTTGGTAGAATGAATAGATATAGACTTCTCTGTGACTTTGCAGTGCCGTGTCAAAAAAAATAACAATACATTATGAATAAATGCACTTTTCAAAGAAAGTAAAAAAACTGCTTTATGTTGCTTCGGTTTTTGAATTGATTCAATTCAGATTTTTGTAACTGGTTATCGGAAATGTGCTCGTTTATGTTGCATTTAAAATATGCGTAGCTTTTTTTTTCTCCCATTTCTTTCTAATTACATGTATAAGTTAATAAAATGTATTGAATGATATAATAATTAAGTAAGTAATATTAAGTATATATGTGGTTTATTTTGTTAAAGATTATGTTTATTCTTATTTTACTCTTAATTGCATTTATAATATAGGGATGCTGAGTTTTAAAATTGGAATGGCTATAATGTGCAATTTTGGTGTACTGTAATTTATGAATGTAAGAAAAAAAGAAAAGTATGTAATAGTAAAAACTCTTAAGAAAAGTATGTGATAGTAAAAACTCTGAACGAAAGTAAGCAATCATAAAAAAAAGAAAATTTAAATGATATATTTACTAATTATTTTAATGTATATTGTTTAGAAATTGATACTTAGTAAGAATATTTGTACTGCCTAACATTTTGAACCCACTTAGTTTCATGTAAATTTTTTGAATAAGTTTTTAATTCAGACAAATAACACAAAGGTTGTCTGCTTAAGCTGCATCCTAGTTCTAGCAAAGTGTATAGAGAAATGAAATCATAGAGTCTTGTTTCTCTTTCCTTCCATTCTGTAAATATAGTGCAGCCGTAACTCTCAGGTCATGTAAAATTTGGAAGAGGGGTGTATGATTTTTAGATTGAAGGATGATGAAATTTTTATAATTATTTTATGTAGAGATATTCAAATAATTGCAGTTTAATTAATATCAAATGTGTATTTATTCACATATAAAAGATTTAAATTATCACGTTGGCAATTCTGTCTTCTGCTGAAACATTTAGATTGAAACTGTTGAAAATTTAAATTTTAGTTTAGAAATAGAGTGAATAATCAAGCAATTTGTATCAAAATGCAGTTTTACCAGGATGAAATTATTAATGAAAATGCTTTTTACTACTACCTTGTACGAAGTAAAAAGGAAGTTTTATTTTATTATGCTGACACCATAGCTGCCAAATCTCCCAGTTGCTGATCACATTTTTCGATCTCATTTAATTTTAGCTTTTAGTAAGGAAAATATTTTGGACAAATTAATGAAATGTATCGAATAAATGAAATTTAAATGAAAATCACTGAGGTTAAGGAATGGAGTATCCATTCCTTAACCTCAGTGATTTTTCAGTATAATGTTTCTTATTAAATTTTATTTAATTTGAAATATTTTAAACTGCTGTAGGCATTTGTGGAATTTTTTATGGACATTCAGGCAGAGTTCAATCAGTTAATATTTGTATATAATTTTGTTTTACATGAATGTATGAAACATGACAAAGTTTGTCTACACATTGCTATGTACACTAATTATTAATTTTCTTTTTTTATTGTATTTAAAAGTACTGGGTTAGAAAACGCTTTCTTTCTCTCTGCAGGAATTTCCCAGTATACATGTGTAAGAAACTTACAAAGTGAAATTAGCAAAAGAATGTAAAGTATCTAAAGAAAGTTTAATATTTTTTTTTTTTTTTTGCATCAAAATCATATTTAACCTGAATCACGCATTATAAAGTGAATTTACATCAAATTGGAGTTCTTTTGAAATGGCGTTGCCGAAATATCGAAAACTTCCGGTTTTTTGGAGGAGAATCTTCCATTTTTTACTATTTCAATGTTGGCAACTGTGTAATGATTAGCAGTTTTGGTATTTGTTGGTTATTCGGTATTTCCGGATGCATCGCTCCAAAAACACCATTTATGATTCTGATTGTTACAAACTGTTCTAGATTCTTCTATAAACAGAATTTATTTCTTGTTAATGTTATTTCTTTCCCTTCCAACCAAAGGAGGGTGGAGATGGTTTTCTCCTCCCTTCGACTCCAAGACAGGGGTCCATATGCAAACAGTGGAATGCTTAGCAAAAATGGAGGAATAAGCGGGACTGTAGTACAAGTTCCATCAATTATCTTTATTTATCAGAGTTCGTATGGAAACAGAGACAAATTGCAGCGATTACAATCCGTTCGATGCCATTTTGAATGCCACTGTCAGACAACGTCCCAAAGGGGGGGGCGATTTCATCTTCAGAAAATGGAAATAGATGATTTTTTGCTGTGTATCGATGGGTACCTGTAACTGACAAGCATCGTCGTTTTCAATAAGCGTTACCTCTTGAAGAGTTTAAATTTGTTAAGTCAGCAAGATTGTTATTATTATTATTATTTTTAATTAAGAAAACAAATACAAAATAAAATACGCCTCGTGTTCCGCGAGGCTTACAGATGTAAGTAAATAACTCATACCACAAGAAGCTACATTACAACAATAAAAACATATTATTTAGGTCTGAAGAAAGCAAAGAAAAAATATAAAATACAAATACTATTATAATAAAAATATACCATGAATAATTAAACTATGTTAATGTTGCTATAAAAGAAAATAAAACAACCTAATACTAATACAGGAATAATAAAAGTGAATGTTAATATTGCTATAAAAGAAAATAAAACAACGTAATACAACAATAATAAAAATGAAATAATACTGATACAAAGTGAAAATTTTGCATAACGTAGTCATACGTAGACAATACGGAAAACAGTACAATGATACATAAAAGATAAACATCCAATCATATAAATAATAACACTAAAAGTTCAAACAACAAATAAAGTCGCGCAAGACTGCAAAGGCTTCTATGATCTTGTTAGGCGGAGGTCCTAACAAAATCATAGAAAACAGGAGGCCAGCAAACAGAGAGCTGCCCTAAACTCACTTTAAATGCACTTCTGGCACTCGCATGCAACCTGCAATGTAATAAAATATGTTCCACAGCATCGCCGCAAGCACAGAGACCACTAACAATATTGAAACTAAGTAAGTAAATTCCATAGTTCCCATGACCGATCAAAATCTGAGTAAGTTTATAATCCGGTTGAAAATGCCTTACACTGAAGTTGGGGAAAATCTCTTTGTCCACTGGGTCTTCGAAGAAGCAAGATATTCAGCAATCCAATCAATCATAGTTTCCTCCGAAGCCACATGCTTCCAATAAGGCTTGGGATCAGACAACATTAAATCAGTATCACGATAAATCGTCAGCTTAGCCAAATGATCTACCTTCTCATTACCGAGAATACCACTGTGGCCTCGAACGTAAGCAAAATGAATGTCTGCAGTATACCCAAGCACATGTAATATAGAGTGAATTTCCACCGCCAGTTTTTTAGTCTATAGCATATCACATAGAAGAGAGAGAGAAGAAAGTGAATCTGTGCAAATAAGATATTTGAACGTCTCGTTCTTATGACAAACAGTTTTGTATCCATTTAACAGCAAGATTTAAGCTCAGAACTCGGCTTGAAAAACAGAACATGCATCTGGTATCCAATATTGAGCAACTCCATTCTCCCTGCCATCTTCATAAATAACAAATGCAAGGCCAACCTTTCCATTTAATTTATTACCATTCGTGAAACGAATAATTCTATATTCTTGGAAAACATTATTATCATAAGTAACAACTGTCACAGGGTTTCTGACTGAAGGATGGATTTCAGGGATTGTCATTAGAAAGTCAATTAACATCCAGATCATTTAAGATTATTAAATCAATAGGCGGAAGACCAGAAATAACGAATGCAGCCTCATAACTAACAGTTTGTAATCACGAATAATGCGAAGGAGAAATTTTCTTTGAACTATTCTAAGTTTACAGTTTGTTTTCTCCCTTAAAGAATTACCCCAAGCTCTTGAGGCATAGGAAATGAGTGGTACACTGGCCTGATTATAAATCAGTTTGAGAACCTTTAAGTGTTCTCTAAAATTTGCAGTAAACCTAGAAGAACCTTTTCACTGTTACTGGAAATATAAGAAATATGCTGCTTCCACTGTAATGTATTGTTCACAATAATTCCTGAATATTTAATCCACTGCACTTCTTCAGCAGGCTTACTCCCGAGAGTTAAATCAATCTTATAAGAGCGAGACTTTTTTTTTTGTCTGTTCTGTAATTTTTTCAAATTACAACGTTCATAATAAGATTCCAAATAAAAGAATCAGAAACGGAACCCTGAGGATATCCTTTCTCCAAATCAGATTTTTTCATCACATTACCCAAAGTAATTTTACAGTTTTGTAATCGTCTTTCCTAGTATATGTAACAGATACGAGATAGTAAATTAACTCCCTTAAGGTTATCTCGTATATAGTAATGTAGGAGCTTCTTATACTTTATAACACCCTGACGCACCCCTCCAAGAAGGTAACTTAATCTCCTGAACTTAGTTAATACCTGGGTGTGTTCTTATCCCATCTTATCTCAAAGCAGGATTAAGATGGCCCTCTGAGACTGCCATATGAAAGTCAAGAAACATGAGACTTCTTGGGAAAAACTTGCGTTACAGTGCCACACTGCTAAAGCTTTTAAGGATTTAAGATAATGCTTATTCATATTTGGAAAAGTTTGATCCTTGGTCTCGTAAAGGAGGCAGATTTTGCCAATGAAAAGGTAGCAAAATCGAGCGTGTTAAAATCGTTTCTAATATTAAGAGCTTTCAAAATGCGAATGAAAATTATTTTATCAAACCAAGATAATTTTAATACTTAGTGAAACCGATATTTGGGCGGCTTGATAGCATGGTACGGCGTTTCTGAGTGTCTTCAAAACAAAAATTCTTTCAGTGTAGAAATAAGTGATCGTGACGCATAAGGTACGTACACTTTGACTACGTAACTAATGTACGATTTTAAAATAATAATTATTAGAAATATGTCTTCGGAATAATGAACTTATCATCGTTATTTCTGCATTCCGTTGGCCAAAAAATCGAAAACATATATTCCAAAGAATCAGAACTAGAATCAGATCAGGATCCTAGAACACCAGCCCGTGACTAACAATATTAATTCTTAGCATAGCACAAGCAGTGTAATCAGGTGAAAATGTCATAGACATCCATGCAAAGCCGTCAGATTGCCTTCAACTAGAAGAGACCGGTTGTCCCAAGAGATGCCTACGTAACTGTGACAGCTAGCATGACTGCCGTTTGCCACTCAACAACGAATGTGGTTTTGGAAGGCTGGTTAGTCCTAATCCTCATTCAGCGACCAACAGTATTGAAAGAAGCAGGATCATCTTTATAGAGACACCTGACTCAAACTGGGCTCTGTTTTTCTGTGATTGTCACAAATCTACACACTTTGATTGTGTTGAAAGATCAGAAGTAGTTTCCTTAATGGATAACGAGAGCTTATTTCGTCTTCTAAGAGTAGTCTATCTTAAAACTAGAAATTGCATTTAACGAGCGTCAACTACCTTTGAATGCAGAATAGCAACAATAGTCGTTGTTGTTCTGTTCATTGCAAGATCTTTTCTATCATTTTTCTGTATCTGAGGCATTTTAAGCCATCTTCGTAAGCTGTGTGCCTGCTCTAATATACTGCAGTCAAACATCGAGCAACTACGATATCACTCTGACCCAGATGGCAGTTAATACCTCTATTAGACGAATCCACCTCCTAGGCCTATAATGCAGTTGATAAGTATGTCTCAAAGATATTGTTATACATCATTTACAATAACTAAGCAGGAAATAGAGCTGAAATTCATTGTTATCAAGAACATCAGTCCATTTAAAGGCTGCACCGTGCTTCTTTCTCATGTGCTAAGAGTCAGTCGTATAACAATGCTGGCACTGAAATTCTAATCATTTCGAATAACGTTTTGAGTGTTTGCATGCCAGATTTTGCGGCTATTGTTCAGTTTTTACGCGGTGGCCTATGTAGTTTTGGAACAATGTATTTGCTGTGGTATCCGAATGGTATTTGAAGTGCTTGTGTACACTTTTTGTACTTCTAATGTTTAGTAGATATTCTGAACTTAAAAAAAAAAAAAAAAAAAAAAGATTTTAAAAAAAAAAAAAAAAGATTTGTAACATGAAATACTTCAAATTACACTCTGGCATCTAAAGTAAAGTTTATAGTTCAAATTTTTAAATTATTTTAAAAATGTAAAATAGAAAAAAAAATTTAATTGACACTGTTGCAGTTTTGTCATATGTGACGTTAAAATCATCTTTAATAGTTACGACAAAGTCGCAAATGATCATGAAAATTGTCAGACAGGTGTATTATAAATTAAATGTATTTCAATTTGTAGCAGTTAAATAAATTACCAAAAAATGTGAATTAAAAATTTAAATTATTAAGTATTAATTCATTGCTTTTAATCGTTCATTTTATGAATCAGTAACAGTGTAATTAAATTTGAAAGATAAATTTAAGATCTTATGCTTTATCCAATGGCATTATCCTGAAAATCGATTATACGTGAGGGCATGTGAATGATAAAGATGTTACATTTTATGCGGCGTTCAGTACATGCATCACGTTTAAACGATAACGCTGTTTCTAGATTCTTTCCGTTCTTCATTCATCCGTCTCCGAGACATGATCTTGAGTATCGATTTTATTTTTCGAGGACTGGGGGTTATTCGTACAATAGCTAAAGAAATCTTTACATTTTCAAGTCCATTTAGTTAGGCTTTTCAAATCCATTAGTTTAGTGTTCACCTGAACTTCAACTCAGACAGTGTAAATTATATGTTAAAATGTCAGTAGCAACCAGTCTCTGAATAAATGCTTTCAGAGACGAAGTGCGTAAAATACCTTTAGAATTCAGCTTTGAAAGTGCAATATTTGCAGTCACGATTTTGAAGATAGGGAACACGAGCTTTCAACCCCATTCATCTACGTGAATATTGTTAAAAACAGAAAAAGAAGAAAGTTATTTAAATCATCTCAATACTAAATCTGTATTACGTATAGTTGCATTCATCGTTCGTAAAAAAGGGATTTCGAAAACATCTTTTGTTTTTAGAACTCAAGTTTTTCTTTTCGGTCTGCAAAGCCTTAAAAATATCGTAATACCTGACCCTATGTAAAACAAAATTGTCAAATTCTGGCTTAAAATATCAAGATTTCCATCCTAACCGAACACTGAATGCAGTAAATATATAGTATTAAAATATGTGCGCGTCTGTCTAAGAGGTATCCCCTCGGATTAAAATTCGTGGGAAAAGCGGAGATATTAATTAAAAACTCTGAAAACGGTAATTTTCGCCCTCCTTTTTCCAATAGAATCTATTCTAACCTCCTTGCTTTATTTCGAGAAGTGTTGCCATTGCTTGTTTTCAAATCGAAGTTTTTGTTAATAAAAATTTGTAATAAATGAACAAAATATGAATTAATATGAAGTAAAAATGATATGTAATATGAAGTAAAAGCAGCATTGCCGAACTTTAAATATATTGTTATATATCAGATCATGTTCTGACGTTGAAGAAAGCACGCGATTTCATGTGACGTCACTGTATGTCGAAAATTGTTCGTTAATGTGAGCATTTTAAATAAATAGCTGCTTTTGTTGGCAATTTTTTTTTTTTGTTTCAGATTAAGAAAATTGACATGGTATGTTCTTTTATTGATATTGAGAAAAAGTTGTTATATTACATTAAATTTAATCATGACGTCATACGTATCAACCTGAAGTGTTCAAAATTTTTATTTCCTGGTTTGGCAACAAAAAAGTGATTTACGAATTGGTTGTTGCTTGGAAAAAATGAACTGACTTCATTCATATTGAAATGTTTTATGCATTTTCTTTTCAGGTGTACATAGAACTATATAATATTTCGCTTTGGTCGCAGTTAGCAAATTTGTATACAGTACATTAAATGAATGGTTCATTTTATTTTCAGTTTAGTAGTACATAAAGCTTATAAAGATTGCTTTGGCCGTAGCCAGCTCATCTGGCGGGCTTGCCCTCTAGTTAGCTATAAATACAGAAGATTGCGCTTTATTTGGTGTTAAATTGTGCATAATCATTTCAGGAATATAAAAGGTCTTTAAACAGAACAATTTAAGTGGCGTTTAATAAAAAAAGAAAGCAATAAATGGCAAGAGGAAGCAAACGTAAAGCCCGGAAGAGAACAACAACAATATCAAAAAGTGATTTACAAACAAAGAGCTCTAAATCATGCTTAGATTTATGAGAAATGAAGGAAATTTTTCCTTCCCATATGCGTTCATTGTCTTTCTGGAAGCGCAAAATAAGCATTGCTTGAAATATTTGGAAGGAAAAGGGAATAAATATACGCATTATTTTTGTGTATATAGATAAGTTTTATTAATTAATGGATGCATTTTTCAATTTTGACCTGCATTATTCCTATACTATTGTCAAAAATTCTTAAACATGTGGAAAGCTTACAATTTTGTTTATTATATACTAAATTCACTCTTGTACTTAATGTAGTGAAAATTTAGCATATCTATCGGTGCTTCAATTTGTCTTTCTTAAATTTTAAAAATTTAAACTTAAGTATTAATTTTTGTACAGTTACCCCCTTAAAATTATTGTTATAATCAAATTTCGTTATAAGCGTTTCGTTAATTCGTTTCGTTATCCTGGATATACGATCACTCCTCTTATAAAGTCACATTTTCTAAAGTTCGTCTGCTTGTATATCGTTTTAGTGTTCGAATCTGTTATGTGTAGCATCGGATCTGAAATATCAGTACCATTTATAGGGTTGCTCTAGTTTAAAAGCTGAAGGCTTAGTTTGGTTTATTTGATTACTACAAAGCCTCGAGGGCTATCTGCTTTAGGAGAGGGATGCCTTCTTGGAGGATTTTCTATGGTAAAGTTGATCGTATACACGTTGGGGAAAACCACGAAAACGCGGATGCAGCTAACCCGTTCGCGGGATTCGAACCTCGAACAGAACTACCAGTGTTCAGCGATTTTACCGCTCCGCCGCTGGTGGGCATCGCTAGCAAAACATAAAGCATATTATAAATATATCGCTAACAGAACAGAGGGCAATGATAAGAAAAAACATCGGGGTACATGGTTTTAAAAGCGATTTTTAGAATACGGATTGCCTTATTCGAACGAATCACGTGACATGAATTGGATATATATGAATTTCATCTCCTATTTTCATTTATCGACTCTTCAAAGAGGAGATTTTGGAGCGCATATTTTGTACTATTAAATTTTCCGTGTAACTTATAGTACTAAAATTTGTGAACTGTTTGCACCATGAAAGCTTTAAGATTGCTTCGTGGCTAAAAGACTCGGGAGAAGGGGACGGAATATCAATTCGTTATATCTGTATTAGATATTTCTCTGTACGAGGCTCATTTAGTTTTATAAATGTGAATTATATACTCTTTATTAATCTAATCTAATTAATAAAATACTGAGCATTTTTGCTGAATTTTAAAAGGAAAATTAATTCCCCCCCCTCCCGCAATTCAGAGCACGGTGATAAAATTTATAGTTCAAATTCTTATGGAATTTAGGTTAGGTCTTAGGTTTTCTATCCTCCTATCCTCACTTATAATTATTTCACTTTTCAAGAAACAATTCATATTATAGCAAGCTATAAAAATAACGAATCTAGCGAGCAGAACTGAGTTCGTTTTTACATATGAAAATGCTCTTTCATTCTTTCATCTATTTATATATTTTCTTTCAAAGCATATTCCCTCTTCATGATGCTAAGGGCTGTTTGTCTTCATAAAATGCAGGTCCATTTTTAAGTCTTTTGCGGTATGTCTTGTGTTATAACATTAAGAATTATTGATAGAAAGAGTCCTGAGTGACGTCAGAGAGATACTCCAATGAAATAAAAAATGGTGCTAAATGTGTTGAAAGAGAGGCGGAATTCGATCTAAAGTCTGAGCCAGCTGGCATCGGAACCGAGGAGAGGTGAGGGGATATACGCTTTTTTTCCCCCGCTTAACTTTTTGAATGCTACAAAATGTTTCAGATTTTACAAGACACGTTTCTTTCACATTTTCTTAGTCTGGATCGCTAGTTTTTTCTTTAAAGGTGTGCTTATGCATAAACATTTCGTTTGTATAAGAATTCTCAGCAGGACATAGGAGATTCAAAAAATGAATTAATGAAAATGTTGCCATTAATGTTATGGGACTTGCGCGAGGGAAAAAGGGGGGGGGCAAGTGTCCAATTTACCAGATTTTCGGAAATGAGTTATTTTAGTTTCTACGATTTTTTCTGGATCATACGTACAAATAGTGTGCAAATTAATCCTAACAAAAGATTCTTTTTAATTGTTTAAACAGTTAATTTGACAATTTGCGACAGGGGCTTACTAGTAAGCTAAAGTTACGAAGTAATCAACAACAAAACCTAATCAGAGCAGCACCTTTTGTGTCGGATGGAAACCAGCTAATTTTCTAACACTTATCGAACGTAGGCAATTTTCGGCATTTCCTAATTTGGATTCTGTAAGCAGTTTCCTTCAGTAAAACGACAGAACTTCGGAGTTAAGGTTAAATCCTAGTTTTAAACTATGCCGCTTGTCTTAAAATAGTCTGAGGAAGTAACATTATGAGAAAATATATGTAGAAAAATAATTAATATGAAGTTAACCATTAGTAAAATTTAAATCGTATGTCAAACTCAAAAATCTTAGATTTATTAAATTAAACAAGAGTAAAGAACGAAAAGACTGCAGTTTGTACATTGTTGCAGATAATAATTAATATTTATTACTGGAATTTGTTTTTGATTCAAACGACGATATGCTTATAGAGCAACTTAAGATTCTGCAGTTGGAGCGTCTGATACATGGTTGTTACAATCATTATTATTTCGGTTTTTCTAATTCTCAATCTCAAATAATGAACTGCGAACTCAAGTCAAAGGGCTTTACTTTCTTTCTGTTTTCAAATCTTTCAAAAGAGATTCCTTTAAGAACTTTCAAATTCAGGCTCCTATTTAGGATTAATTGAGATGACTGGAAAGAGCTTGTAGAATCATTTTAGAATTTTTCGAAGAATTTTTAAAGACTTTATGGAAATAGAATTTTGTAACAAGATCTTAACCCATACTACAGGTCAAAAGAAGCTTCAAGTGCTTTTCAGAAGCATTACATCTCTGCTTTTGAATGGCCCGCAGGTTCACTAGACCTCAACCCAGCGCAAGCAGTTGTAAAAAGAAAGAAAGAATCTGTGGTGATACGTCGGAAAACCTAATTTCCAACATAATCAAAGTTTGGTATTCCACAATAGGTTTGCTAAAATTTTGCGAACAGGTATTTCATTAAAATTATTTTTCGTTTGATATGTACAGGTAACTGTATTTCAGAATTTAAAGACATATTTTTCGAAGGGTTAATTTTTATATTTTGTGTTTCAGAAAAGCATAAATTAGATTAAGTTACTTGAACACGCGGGCTGTGTGCTTATAGGAAAGAATACATGCGTGGGGATCTTTCTAAGAGAAACTGTTTCATAGTTATGTTACATACAGGGATTGGTTAGGTTTATTTAATTACCGCAAAACATATGAAGGCTGTCTGCCTCAGAGAAGAGATGCCTTCGTAGAGGACTTTCTAAGAGAAACTGTATCGTATCCACGCTACACATGGGGAAAACCACGAAAACGCCCATGCATCCAGACCGTTTACCGGAATTCCAGCCCTGAATCGAACTATCCGTGTTAGTGACTTTACCGCTCGGCCGCTGCTGGGCCTCGGAAAACCGCAAAAACCAAACATGCAACCAGCCCGTTCACTGAAATCGCACTATTCAGCGGTTTTAACCACTAAACATAATCTAAACCATATTGTAGTAGGCTATGGAAAATAGGTGATATTTAGAATGGAATAACGAAAGTATTAAAATGTAATAGTCATGTTTGTGTAAAGAAAATTGGTTTCTCCCCCCCCCCATTCCTTATGACAAACAGGATTTAGATGTGGTGGGTATGAAATTGTCAAAATCGAACATTTTGAACTCTGACCTTTTCGTATGTATTTGTTTAGGCCCACCAGCGGCCGAGCGGTAAAGACGCTGAACACTGGTAGTTCGGTCCGAGGTTCGAATCCCGCGAACGGGCTGGCTGCATGGGCGTCTTCGTGGTTTTCCCTATGTGTAACGTGTATACGAGCCAGTTTCCCTTAGAAAGTCCTCCACGAAGGCATCCCTCCTCTTAGGCAGATAGCCCTCGTGTGCTTTGCCATAATTGAATAACCTAACCTAACCTAACCTAACCTGTATTTGTTTACTAACGAAATATGATATCATGAATCGTAAAAGAATGGCTTAATCCTTGACAGGTTCACTTAACAAACGAAGCTGCGCTTTCTTTTGCCTTACAGTCTTTTCGCTATTGATCTTTCGGTTGTTCTGCATTAGTCTGATTTAATATGATTTTTTTTATTTGAAATCTGCTTTTCAGTAAAGCATTGGAATTAATGAGTATTGAATTAATGGGGGAAAACCATTGCTCAGGAGAAAAAAGGCCTGCATGATATGAAAGCTAACTTTATGAGCGCAATAATACAGTAATTGTAAATACTAACAAATATATATTTTCTTAAAAAAAAAAAATCCGAAAGGTTTCATATTTTAAATTACGTCCGAAGGCGCGTTTTTTAAACATTTTGTGAGTTACCTTTATTTATTAAATATCATGTTCTTCGCACTTTGCACTTAAACCATAAAATTCAGTTCAAGAGAAATATCATAAAATAATTTGAAATTCAGTATATCTTTAGAATTTCCGATGCACAACTTCACGAGCTGGAGATAAAAAAGTTTTTTTTTTCTGTACATTGTTGCCGTTGCTCGCTTTGAAATCCTTGAATTTGTAATTAAAAAATTCGTTAACGTTTTACAAAATATGAAATCGATAATAAAACAAATTCCAATTTCAAATTTGGGCTTCCAGATGCCCATATTCGCAGTAGGATTACGTCATTTAAAATTCGATGGCTCTAGGTATCGCTGTTTTATCACAATGCGAGAAACATGCATACATTTATGCAGATTCTTAATAATTTTATTTCTTTAAATATAATACAGGGCGATAATACTTCGTGGCAGCAATTTCAAAAGTGAAACGGACATTCAGAGTGATTCAGCGCAAAATGGCAAAACGAAAACAATAGTCCTTCAAGGACAAAGCCCCTTTGGACTGAAAAAAAAAAAAAACTAAAAATTTTAAATTGCCATCTAACACACTAACTAAAATTTTCCACCAAAGTTTAAAAAAACCTTAAAAGTATAAACATCAGACCTCGGTCGCAGATTTCAATTAAAGCTTTCTCCTTTTAAATTTGTAAGCTAGACAATTCCAATAGGCCAAATGCGAAGACAGGGAAATTTATTATGTGGTTATTTCATCCTAAATTAACGGAGCAAGCAAACTTGTGCATTTATTTAATATATATATATTATCCAAGAAATGGGGGTGTATTATTTCACTGGTTACTCGCGTATATTATCCAAGAAAGGAGCTGTGTTTCATTTCACTGGTTACTTGCGAACAAATATTTTTTCAAATGGTAACATTTTTTAACTTTGACAGGATAAGAAAATCGCGAGCTAAGAGCATTAAATATTTCGAATATGTTTCCTTCCAAGTGCTTAAAAAATTTATCATAATATTTTTGCTTTAACTGAAATCGTGTAAACATTGAAGGAATTCATTTTTATCTTCTTTTTTACTTCCTTGTACGACGTAAAGAAAGTATTGTAATCACGAAAAATTCGAGGTACCATTATTTCAACGAAAATATCCATTTTGACTGCTATCGAATGCAATTTAACGATGTTTTGTAAGAGAGACTGTATGTAAGGAGAGAGTAAAGGACTCTTTTTTTTTTCCCAAAACGAATTATAAAATTAATTTAAAATGGATTGAAAAGAGATTTTTTTCGTCGCGTCGTGCGTACGTACGTACGTATGTATGTATGTATGTATCTCGCATAACGTAAAAACGAGTAGCCTCAGAACAGTGAAATTTTGTATATAGGACTGCTATAGCATGCAGTTGTGCACCTCCCTTTTTGGTGGCAATCGGCCGCACCAAAAGTATATAAATATTTATATAAATTGAAAATAAAAGCAGTAAAAGTAAATTAAAAGGCGTATGACTTGCGCTAAAGCTGTGAAAAGATTTTTCTTAACGCATTTTTATGTTTTTAAAGCACAAGATATTTAGAAAATGCTAATTTAAAATGCTAATTAAAATACTGACTAAATTGTTTTTTTCATTCATGGTTTTAAATTGAATTTGAACTGTTTCTTCGAGATGGTATATGGAAATTTTTCTTATTATAAATATGTGTGTGTATATATATATACATGACACTCTGTTAATCTGCTCATTGAGCTCAGTTTTATTATTCTTATAGGTTGGTAAATTGTGCATTTTTTCTTTTAAAAATGATTGAATTATGTTGTTCTTTTCTTCCAGTTATTGTTTTTATGCCTTTAGTTAACTTCCACGCAATAGTTGTATAATTATCAACAATTTAAATGTTGCTTAAGTGCGGCTAAGCCTAATTTGTTTACCATAGCAGCCATATTTGTTTACATTTGAAACTTAGTAGAATATTGGATTTGTTGCCAATCTGGAGAAACTAAGCTCTGCATCAACAAAGATAACGTCTTCTTTTATTATTGCGAATTAAATCATGCTTAATCCATTTTAGAATTATTGTTTAAGTTATTAAAGTATTCCATATATTGAATCAGCATAGCGTCCACAACAAATTAAGTCAGTTTCTACGCCTTCAGTGTCTTTTTTGCCGAATGCAACCAAAAGTAAACTTTCAGTTTTGTGCAGCGAAAAATCTGCCTTTTTGCCCGCTGGCCGAATTTCTTGTTTTTGCATAGAAACTCTAATTTTAATTGTAAAAATTAATCTTTAAAATTGCTTTAACTGTATTGTAATTTAACTTTATTTATGTTTTGTATTTGTGTATATTTTTCAATTTTTAAGAAATATATTTTGAGTTTTCTTGTATTTTTGTCTTGTCGCGAAGGGAGAACTGAGTTAATTGAATGAGAAATCTATCTGTAATGAAATTCGAGGAAATAAGTTTAAATGAAATGCAGAAAAAAATTCGCATAATTTAATATTCCGTACAAGGAAGTCGTGTGGTGTACACATCAGATTTTTTTGGTTGACAATGCATATCGAATTCAAGAAATATCCATGAACACTAATCCGTTTTTTCAATTTTTATCGTTTGTTTCCTTCTTTAAACTGTCAGTTCATTTGATGGAAATTTCTTGTGTAGTAACTCGGTACCCATTATTTTCATGATTCTTACCGCAGTGTAGAATATTTATTCAAATTTTTATGTTGGTATACGTGGTTGGAATTTTTTATTTGATACAGTTTGGCATGGTACACAAAATATAGTCATACTGGATTTTTTTAAATTCCTTTTTACTTTTTGCCTCTCTGCATGCATATCTGTGTATCGTATCGAATTTTCTTTACTGTATTTCTGATTACTTTCTGCAGTTTCATAATTTTTGTGATATCTTGTAATTCTCACACTTTCATACTACATAGAGATTATCAGTTAATCACCAGTTTAGTTAATGCCAACCAAGAAATAAAATTTTCTTTATTGTATCTTTATTACCCTTGCCATTTGCTTTGTAGTATGATGTTAACGACCGCAAATAACAAAATGGATTCGTATCGTATTATCTTTTTAAACGGTCGACCTTTTATTTTTCTTCCTGTAATCTCATTTTCCATTTATCTTCGTTGTCGTCTTCCCTTTCCCCCCACATACCGTTATATTTTTCAGTTATGATTTCTAGTTGCATAGTAACATAGAATATATAAAGTTGAAATCCAACTCGTTTGGAACTTCGTAACATCTGTTTGTTTGGGTTATAATTATTTAACAGAAAGATTCCTAAATTTAAAACACGAATAAATTTGTGTCAAAAGAGAAAAGTATATTCGCCAGTAAACTAACGACAGCGAAGAAAAATTTTGCTCCCTTAGGTATGAATAAATTTAAAGTTATTTTGTTCATAACATGGTTCGATATATACAGTGGCTCACAAAAATGATCTGACATTTTGAATTTTTGTATTTTTTAATATAAAAACTAAAACAAATTTAAATAATAAAAAAATCTGAAATGTTTCAGATTTTAAATTACGTCCAAACGGACCTTCTTTTAACGTTTTGTGAGTTACCTTTCTTTATTAAATATCATGTTCTTCGCACTTAAACCATAAAATTCAGTTCAACAGCAATATCTCAAAATAATTTTAAAGTGAGCATATCTTTAGAATTTTCGATGACAGTCTCGCGAGCTGGAAATAAAAAAAAAAAAAAAAAAAATCGTAGAGTGTTGCCATCGCTCGCTTTGAAATCGTTGAGTTTGTTAATTAAAAATTCGTTAAAGTTTTGCCAAATGTAAAATGGATAATAAAACAAATTCCAAATTCGGGCTTCCAGATGCCCGTATTCGAGTGGAAACGTACATTATTCAAAATTGGATGGCTCTAGGTACCGTTGTTTTATAACAATGCCAGAAACATACATACATTTATGCAGATTCTCCATTATTTAATTTCTTTAAATATAATACAGGGCAATAATGTTTGATGGCAACAATTTGAAAAGTGAGTCGGACATTTATAATGAATCGAACATTTTTTATAGTAAAACATTTTCGAAAAGATGAAAATTAAATTAAAAAATCAATATTGTTTGTTTAATGAGAGAAAATACTCTTACAAAAATAATCGGACACTTTTAGTGAGTGACAAAAACTTCCGTTGTCATTGCTTGTTATTTTTTTGTGGGATTACCTTTACACTTGATCACTTCATTTAATTCTTTTGGCCATTAACTTCACAAGTCTTTTTGTTATTTTTAGGCTTATTTTATGCCCCAGCTCTTAAATCACTGCTTTCAGTTGTTGCCGCGTAGTTATGCTCTGTTTTCGAGTTTTCGATTCTAGTTCCTGCCAAAAATGTCCAATAGGATATTTTTGGCATACGATCTGCCGATTGGGTTGGTGTCTTAATTAATTCTGGACACTTATATAACAGGCAGTGTCTAACATCGTGTGCAATATGCTTTGGAACATTGTCCTTGTAGAATTTAAAACTATTTCGTATATTAAGTTTTTGTGCTGACAATGCCAAATTTCGTTTCAAGATGTCAAGGTACTTATACTGATCCATAGTACCATCTATAAATTCTGTATTACCAACACCGGGATGTGCAATAGATCCTCATACCATAACTCCTCCTCTGCCACACTTGGTACTAAGTTTTGCATTTCAAATTCTTTGGGTTTTCTCCACACCAGCATTCGTCCGTTTGAGCCGAAAGATGTTATATTTGCTTTCATCAGCAAACAGCACTTTTTTCCAGTAGCTGGGTGTCTTTTGTTTCATCGATTTTGCGAAAGCGAATCGAAGTTTTCGGCTTTTTTTACTGACATAAAATTTTCTTCTTGCTACTCGCTCATGTTATCCTGCATATTGCAGAATTTAGGAGCTATCAGTCTCGAATTATGTTTATAATATTCTTTAGAATAAAGCGTTTCATTCCATCAGATAACTTAGATGGTCTTCCCAGGTCTTCTTTTGTTTTGAACACGATTCTGTTTCTTATAACGCTTAATAATATCAAAAAGGTTAGAATACCTAAGTTAAGTAGATAGGCAATTTTTTCTAATAAATTTCCCTTTCTTTTGATGGAAATTAATAACTAATCTGCAGGTTTCTAACGATTTTTCCTCTCGTGACTGAGCCATTGCAAGAAAACATTAAAATAAGAAATATTTTCTTAAAAGAAAATTCGAATTATAAAAACAAACGATTTTTAGATTTTTGCCCTGCTTCTTTATCCAAACTAATTCCATAAAATTTATTTTTTTTATATATTGCAAACGATTTTAATAAGAAATTACGAAAATGTTCGATTAATTGTGTGTGTGTGTGTGGTTTTTTTTTTTTTTTTTTTTTTTTTTTGATTTTTTTGTGGTTGTTTTCCATTTTAGCCTAAAACGTTATATTTAAAATTTACTATTGAATTTTTTCAAATTTATTTGGCACAAAGAGAGCTAAGAAAATATGTATTGAAAACGAAAATATTCTTCATTATTTTATTTCGAAGCTTTTCTCGTATTCCTTGAAAAAGTAAAAAAATTATAGTGGCCGATCATTTTTATGAGACACTGTAAGTAGATATTTTTGTTCTCTATGAAACAGTTTTTTAAGTATGGTTTTGCGGAACCTTGGAGAATCAAGAGAATCTAGAAGAGTACATTGCTAAAAAATAGTGGATGGAATTTGCACATCCCCCCAAAAAAATCTTTTTTTGCTTTTATTATTTCGTTGTATTTCATTGCCTGCGTTCCTAACAGATATGTTTCTGAAGTTCTCAAAATATCTGTATTCAAATTAAAAATGCATTAGTATTTGTTTGGTTTATTAACTAAAAGATTAATGGCATGTATCCGTATGTGTAAAGGTATATCCAATTGCACGACAGCCATATTTGTTTGTCTAATAAAGTGAAGAATTTAGTAGTCTGTTACCATAGCAGAACTATTTTTTGGAAAAGATATGCGTGCTCATTTTGAAATAGTGATATTTATGTAGTTGTTTGGGTAATAAATTAAAGAAACTGCATAAATTGATGGAGAAGATTTTATTTTTGTGTCTAATAAGACCCTGGTGTCAGGAGCTTAAAGACACTTTTTTAACTTAACAGTTCTTTTTAACGAACGTCTGCCCTACGATGTTATAATTCCTTTATTGAATCTGAATCCTTTATTGAATTCTACCAGTACTCAAGTGGTTAAAGCTACACTGCTTAGGTAGCCGGAGACCACGAGGTTCGTGTTCCTAGGCCGAAGCTGTATTCCAGTATAACATCTGGAATACAGCTTCTGGATTAATTATCTAAAGTGTTTCTTTATCATGTATAGTATAAATTCTGTACGATTATGTGTAGAAACTGAACGATAGCAATAGATTTAGAACAATAAGCATTAATTGTAAGGCAATGAAGATGGTAGCTCATAACAGTGTTTGGTAGGAGAATATGAATTCAACAAATGAGAGTTTACCTATGCCCATAGGGCAGTTATACAGCGTGGTCGAAGCTGAAATATTTAAAGCTGCAAAATGCTGGTTATTTTATCCCTAACTGAGTTTAAAGAACCGGCTGCGTTAGGTTTTCATAGAATTTCTCCATGAGCAACACAAATGCGGCCGTTTTCATTAAAATGCCGTCAAGAAGACAGTTATTCTTCTGGTTGAGAATCTTTACAAACTTTGCAATTATTGATCAATTATAAATAATCCTGCTACCCAGTAAAAGTAGGCTTTTTGATAAATATAAAAGAATCATTAAAATATTCTTAGTTTTCTTACTGTTGAGTTTCTAGTGTAACTAATGAGACAAAAAAGCCTTGTTTAGTGTTATCAATTTAAAATTGGTAGGTTTTTTTTTTTATCTACCCCTAAATCACGGTTGTCTCTTTTCCGAACTATTTTTTGCTAAACAACCTTCCAGTTTTCTCTTCAAACCTTTATTTCACATCTTTTGTCAGAAAGTCTCTGCGTGCTTTGACATAATCAATTAACTAACTTTTACACTGATCTCGTTTGTGAAGAAAAGAGGAGAAAACTAAAAAGTGGGTGAAATTTAGCAGAAATAAGCAGATCTGCAGTGAAATATTCTCTGTGCTTTGGCATTTTAGTTCACTGTATTGACAACTTATTGGTCAAACTAATGAACCATGTAGGAGGAATGTATATATTTGTAATACAAATTCTGTTCGCACATATTTAGATGATTTTACTTTGCTATAAAAAACAATCGTCTGCTTGGAAATTTTTTTTTATCTGCAGCTATATATGTGAAAGTATAAATTATCGTCTGCTACTTAAGTTTTGTTTTCATGCAAAATAGCGCTTTTAAAGAAGCAAATGGATGGAAACCTGCTTTTTCCGAAGAAAATTATTCATATTTGGTTGTAAAGAAATGCTGTGGAAACCATAATTTTTCGATATCTAAAGCTACCATAGATAATATTCTTAACAGGATAGGAAAAAAACTTCAAAGTTTGGCTTCAAATGGAAAGCTATTTCCAAATACATATTCAAGGGAAAAAACGGAATGTTTCGAATGTTGCAAAGGTAAGACCTTTAATGTTAAAAGCAAATCCACTCAGTCAGAGGCCAATTGCAAAATCATTAAAATGCTCAGTGTCGACTGTAAAGAAAGTGATTGATGCTGATTTGAATCTTAAAAAAGGCGAAAAAAACATAATGTGTTTCGTCTTTCTCTACTACGTGCTGTCGAACGCAGAACGCGCAACTGCATTCTTTATGAGAAATATTTATCCGGACAAAAACGGAAAAATGTTACCACAATATATGAATCTTGGGTATATTTAAATGACTGAAATAAGAGAGATCCATTTATTACCATCGAAGAGGCGAAAAAAATCTTTAAACATGGTTCAACGAGTCTCAAGAAAGTTTTTCAAAGGGATTTATGATTTTAATGGTTTTTGACGTAACGGCAAACTAAATATAAATAGAGTGGAGAAAATTGTTGAGTTCAACTCTGCATATAATCAAGAACCTATTTTACACCCAGTTTTCAAATATAAAATACGTTCTCTTTAACTAAAGTGCCATCAGTTAGTAGAACTGCATCAAGACAAAGCAAGCAGCCTCACTTCAAAGTCCACTGTGATCCACAAGTGATTTTCTGGAAAAAATGGAACAAGGAATGAGGGTCAAGGCCTTTCACTTATATCCCTACTAAATCTCCTGATTTATCATTCATTGGTTTTTGCGCTTTTGGACTTAAAAAGTGGATTGGCCAGACGTCGACCTGTAACCCTCTTTGGACTTCGGAAAACTGTTCAAGAGGAATGGAATAAAACACCTCATCCGATCCTAAAAAGGCTTTATTATCTTTGAAATTACGGTGGAGGAAAATAGTAAGGGGTATGAAATAGAACATTTATACACAAAATGTGAATAAGTGAAATATTTCTGCAAATACACAGTCCAGTCACATTAATGTGACCATCTGTCAAAAGCCAGAATAACCACCTTTCGCAGAGCGGACTGCTGCGAGACGTGCAGGAAGAGAGTCACATAGGTCCCTGAAGGTGTTCTCTGGGATGTTGAGTCATGCCGACTCTAATGCCGTGGCCAGCTGCGCTAGATTACGCGGTTGAGGATACATGGCGCGAACAACTCGATCGAGATGGTACCACAGATGCTCGATTGGGTTTAAGTCAGGTGAGTTTGCTGGCCAGGGGAGGACGGTAAACTCATCCTGGTGCTCTTCGAACCACGCACGTACACTGGCAGCTGTATGGCACCTCGCATTGTCCTGCTGGAAGATGCCATCATCCTGAGGAAAAACAATGCGCATGTAGGGGTGAACATGGTCCGCAAGGACAGATGCGTACTTGTATTGATCCATTGTGCCTTCCACAATGATCAGTGAACCTAGAGAATGCCAGGAAAACATTCCCCAGACCATAATGCTCCCGCCTCCAGCTTGGACCGTTCCGGCAATGGTTGCAGGGTGGTTCCTTTCAGAGGTTTCACGCCTTATACGCCAACGTCCATCTGTCCGATGGAGCATAAAACGCGATTCATCCGAAAACGCAACCTGTCGCCACTCAGTGGACGTCCAGCTGCTGTACTGGCGTGCAAATTCTAGCCTTCGCCGTCGATGAACAGCAGTCAGCATAGGTGCACGAACCAGGCGTCTGCTTCGGAGGCCCAGACGCAGCAATGTTCGCTGAATAGTACTTTGGGAGACACTTTTGGTAGCCCCTTGGTTCATTTTGGTGGTCAGTTGCTCAACGGTAGCCCGTCTATCTGCCCGAACGCATCTCCGCAACCGTCGTTCGCCTCTGTCATCTATGGCCCGTGGTGCACCACATTTGCCACGTCGCTGATTTTGGACAGTCCCATTTTGCCATGCACGGTACACTTTTACCACGGCGGCACGCGAACAGTTCACAAACTCAGCCGTTTCGGAAATGCTTCCACCCTTGGCCCGAAAGCCAATGATCATGCCCTTTTGGAAGTCGGATAAATCGCTTCGTTTCTGCATTACGCCAACGATTGAAATGTTTTCCGAAGCCCTCACACACCCTTTATATACGCTCAACTGCACTGTGCTGCCACCTGCCTTCTGTGATTGGTTATTTAACTCTGACATGGAAAGTACGTGGTGGTCACATTAATGTGACTGGACTGTGTAACATGAAATCGTCTAAAAAATGTACGAACAGCCCTTGTATGTAGTAGTTAGTTTATTGCATAAACAGAATGCTGACTCGTTGTAATACTAACTTAATAGTGGTGGTGGCATTGCGTAAAGAAACAGAAATTTTCAAACGTGACCGAATTCAATTATTACCTTTTTTATTCATTCTTGGCACATATTTTTCCTTAATCCATCATAAATGAAATGGCCTTTCTAATCAAATGGGCGTCAAAGAAATTTGACACTAGTACTGATACACCTGTGACATATATTTTTAAAGGGAGCAGGCAGCAGCAAGTTGCAGTAGCGAAATGGAAAAGTGACGCATTCGGAAGAAAACGTGGTAGAGTGTTAAAAAAATTTCACTTCTGAACAAAACTCTCATTCAGTGGTTGGATAAAAATCATCTGCATTGCTATGTTATATAAGATTTCATGATGCGTATTAATTTTGAATTGATGATGTTTAGATTGATATAAAGAGTTACTATTTTTAGGACAGAAAGGGGAAGTACCCAAATCAAAACTGAAGGATAAAAAGGGATATTGCTAATTAAATTTATAAGTTTGCTTTCATATTTTTTATCTCTCTTTTACTCTGTCTCTCTCTCACACACGCACGCACGCACACACATATATATATGAACTTGTATTTATATCTTGAACTTGTAACATGTAAAATTATTATTTTTATACACCTTTTCCTTAAGAACAATACAGGAAAAGGTGTACAAAAATAATAATTATTTAATGTAATACATTTATAGTAGCTCTGCATTTTAATGGCTTATTTTTCCCTTGTTGAAAATTATAATTCAAGACACAAGGTCCCTCCTCCTTCAGATAAATTTTTTTGCTGCCTTAAATTTTCACAAGTGAACGTTAAATAATTAAAATGCGGTTTTCAGATGTTCAGTATTATAAAAATGAAGTTCTCAAGCGATATTAAGTTATAACTAAGAAATTTTAAATGACAAAAATATTTACTAATAATATGTAAAACCGCAGCATGGGTTAAATTAGTTTAACTGATTAAGTAACGCACACAAGAACCATTTTGTTTATAAGGAAAAGCCTTCATGAAGACTTTTTGAAGGAAATATTCTCCAATTAATTAGTGCAACAAAGCATTAAGAAAAAGATTTTTTGCAGTGTTTTATGCAATAATCGGTCCTTGAGGCGATTTTAGTTTTTCGATCCGCTTTACAGGTTTTGTAAGAACAAAAAGTGAAGAAAAGCTGCAATAAAAGAAAGTTATATCTTATCTTTCTAGCTTCAGATGTGTACCGAAGCAGATTAGTCCATTACTGGAAAACAACGCATCTGTCAACGCTATTCTTGTATGACGAAAATATGAAACATTTATCTTTTTTGCAGCAGTTTGTCTAAAGATCTAAGCAGCTAAAAATCTAAATATAAGTTTTATATATAGTGCGTGAAGTGTCAACTTTTGAGTTACATAACGCTTTGCTTGGGATTCAGTGCTCTCGCATGCATTCCTGACTGTAAATTATTTCATAAATTGTACTTGGTCTTGCGACGAATGAATGTTGCGCAATCATCTGCTAGTTGTATAGAGTATTTCCTTAAGGAAGTAATACGAGAAAGGCACTAGCTATTCGACCATCAAATACAGGAAGATTTCTTATAGAATCTTTCTTTTTTCACTCACTTAGTTCTGACAAAATTTTTCAAAAATCTCTTACTCGAGTAAAGATTTAATTTTTTCATATATTAAAATACACGGTATTTATAAAGTCCCGGGCCCGTTTTGATGTTTAATAACTCATAAAATAATGAAGATATAAACAAACTTATGGTATTTATTAATGGAATAACTTATATATTTTCCTTTTCAAGTTTGAACATCTTTACTTTTATAAATATCGTCTGCGCGTGTGCTTAATTTCAGATAATTTCATTTTCCAGTCTAAATATCTGTACTTTTCTAAATATCGTCTGCTTATTAATTGCATTTTTCTCTCTTTTGTTTTTGGCAACTATACCGTGAGGCACAAAGGGATTCCCCAAAGGTTAATGTGTGGTGTGACTAATGCACAACCGAGTCATTGGGCCTTTCTTTTTTACAGAAAAGACCGTCTCATCAGTCTTAGACATGTTGGAAAACTTCGTATTTCCACAAGTAGAAGAGCTTCGGCCACATGTCTTTTTTCAACAAGATGGTGCACCACCTCATTGGGGTACCATCGTTCGTAGTTCTTTGAATGACCGTTTTACAGGAAGATGGATTGGCCGAGGAGGTCTAATTCCTTGGCCATCTAGATCACCTGATATAACGCCGCTGGACGATTTCTTTTGGGGATTTGTAAAGGACAACGTTTACAGGAAGAGAGTGTCGAACATGGACAACGCCTTCTTAAACAGAAGAAGTTTAAGAAGATGTTTCAGAAGACGTTGACATGGATGACCTAAAAGCCAGAATTACAACCGCAATAGCCTCTGTGGATGCCGGCATGCTTGCCGGTACCTGGCGTGAAATTGAATATCGATTTGATATTCTCCGTGCGACGAAGGGGGCACACGTGGAAGTTCATTGACAAAGTGTCATGAAACTTTTTGAGCTTATCTAACCATTTATGTTATTAATTTTAATCTATTTTTATTATTTTATGAGTTATTAAACATCAAAATAGGTCCGGGACTTTATAAACACCCTCTATATTATTAATAAAATTTATTAGAGACAATGTCTTTTAAAATCAGTTTTCTCCATTAAATTGGATGTAATTTTGCACTTTAAAAATGTTTATTTTTTGGTGTTTAATTCATGAAAGCCTAAAAAATTTTACTAACGGAATTTTTTTTATCGGGAAGGAGTATAGATTTCGTTTTTACCAAATCTTTCTTACTCATAGCGTTAAAATTGTATTTATAAAATTCTGCGCCTGCCATTAATCGAGTAGGTAAGTTTTCATAACACTTAGTTCCTCTTGAATTCGGTTTCTTGCGAGCGAGTAGTCCACATGCTTTATCGTGATCTTCTCTGTAATGTGAATATGATCTTATGTCACTTAAAAGATCATCCACAAAGGCATGCTTTCTAAGACAAATAACTCTCGTGTGCTTTGATTTATCAGTGAACAAAGCAACAAACTATGAAATTCTAATCTTAAAATTAAATGTGTTTTTATTGAAACTAAACCTAAAATAAATAAAGCACTTAGCCATCTATTCCGATTGCCGTATGTGGAGAAAACATTAACTGTTCATGAAACTAAAGTTTTTAAAAATTCTTCTGCTACCTCCTGTCTCTGAAAAGCCCTGAGCTGAAGAAAGAAACTATTTTTTTTTAGATTCTTCAGCCGTTGTAAATCAGTATATTGCTTCCTTTAAGAACATAAGGAAAAATAATTCCTGCTATATTATTGCAATTATTTTGATGATTCATTAAAATGGCATCGATTTGCACGAAGAAAAAGAAATAAGTTGCCATCATAGTTATAAGTCAGTCAATTATTTGCTTACGGCATAAAAATACTTCCAGTAATTTATACGAGAAGACCACTTCCGGAAAAAGAAAGGGCTATATTTTGTGTTTAATTTTGAAGTGTTTTAAAAAATGCTTATTTAAATATGATAGAATACGTTCATATTACGTGAAGTGTTTTGCTCGTTATTACAGCTGTTTATGTATTTATGTCTATCAGCTGAGGCACAACCAAAATTAAATGCAATTAAGTTTTACTTTTTAGTCCAAAGGGGCAATTTGCCCAGAAGGACTATTAATTTCGTTTTGACATTTTGCGTTTATTCACTACAAGCGTAGTTTCACTTTTCAAATTGTTGCCACCAAGTATTATCGCCCTATATTGTATTTAAAGAAATTAAATAATGAAGAATCTGCATTAAATGTATATATATTTTTCGCACTTTGAAAAAACTACGGCACCAAAAGCCATCAAATTTTGAATAACGTAATCTTTCACCGAATATGGGCATCTGGAAACTCTAATTTGGAAATTGTTTTATTATCGATTTCATATTTTGTAAAACTTTAACGAATGTTTAATTAACAAGCTCAAGGATTTCAAAGCGAGCAATGCCACGTTTTACAGAAAAAAAACATTTTTATCTCCATCGCGCGAGACTGTGTATCGGAAATTATAAAGATATGCTCATTTTAAAATTATTTTAGGATATTGCTGTTGAATTGAATTTTATGGTTTAAGTGATATTTAGTAAATAAATGTAACACACAAAACGTTCAAAAAACACCCATTTGGACGTAATGTAAAATCTGAAAGCTTTTAGATTTTTTAAAATTTAATATAACAACTTATTCTCAATATCAATAAAAGAATTGACGTGGCAAAAACATACCGTGTCAATTATCTTAATCTAAAACAAAAAAAGTTACCAACAGCAGCTATTGTTTTATAGAAATTTTCTCTGTAATTCGCAAGAAAATTGATACAGTTCCTCTCCCCTGGAGTTGTAGTGTTTGTTCACAGAATAATCTTGTTTTTAGAAAAGGAATGTTTAGAATACCTCCAAATGCACAGAGTATTTCTTTGATATGGATGCCAGACTTAAAATTAAATTTTACCTACCTTTAAAGCTGCTATAGTTCTTAAATATTCGGATTTAAACCAAATATATATTGGGTTGGAGGGAAAGTTCTGTCGTATTTTAAAGAAAACATTTGAATTCATTTATAAAAATATGTGTTTAATATTAATCAATTATATATGCTCCGTTATTTGTTACAACCTGTTGCCATCTTTCAGGTAACCTGTGAAATCCTGTTTTGTAGAAGTTCTCATCCTTGGAATTAAAATAGTCAGCAACTGCCTTAGAAACACTTTCAAAAGACTTGAATTTTTTTCCTGTTAGATAATTTTGCAGAGACTTGAACAGGTAATAATCAGATGGTGCAATGTCAGGTGAATACTGTGGGTGACTAAGGACTTCCCATCCTAACGCATTCAGTTTTTGTTGTGTCACCATTGCAGTATGCGGGCGAGCGTTATCGTGGTGGAACACTATTCCTTTTCTGGACGCTAATACTGGCCTTTTTTCTTTGATAGCTGCATTCAAATGATCCAGCTGATTGCAGTACA
>KK120368.1:239642-255511 GCA_000611955.2 Stegodyphus mimosarum
CCCTCATTATCAACAATTTTGCCTTTATGATCCAAATACCTCAAATTTTATTGTCTGATTTGAGAGATTATGGATAGTCTTCATTTGAATTCTGATTCAGTATAGTATATAACAGAATATTTATATAAATATCACTGCCTGCTATATAAATAGCATGGTTTCTGCACATCTTAAAGACTGTAAAATTGATCAAAGTTCTTGTTGCTGCTGTGTGAATAAAGGACTACCGAGGTGTTGCTCTCAAGCAACCTTTTTTTTAATATGTTATTGCCTTTATTTGCATTTCCAGGTGGGCATGTTATTTACGAAGCTATGCAACCTGGATAGTAAAGAATTTTTTCCCTTTACCAAGGTGCCGTTTTATTGGGGTTAGATGATACATTGAATTGTCATCACGTAACAATCAATATGACAATGTAGATCATAGTTCCATTTAGATATTTTAAATAATCTGAACATTTCAGAAGAAGAAATATGAAATATAAACAGCTGTGTTTTCATATCAATACATACATGAAAGTATAATGTAACACAGAAGAACATAATCTAAGTTAAGATGCAAATAATTAATTGGAAGTCCACTTCAAACAAGGAACCATTCTTACATAATTCAAGTTCCTGACTGACTCAGAGAAGTTCTTTGGTATAGCCCAGAGCATTCTCCATAGAAATAAAAAAAAGAACAACTTAGAAAAAATCTTTGAGCAATCAAGCAATTATTACATACTTGTTTTTAATAGTTTATGTTAGAAATTAAAATGTTAGAATTCATGATTTGTTTTTCTCAATTATAAGTGCTCTGTTCGTTTTTAATATTCAGTCACTCAGTTACTTTAGTTCCTTCTTAAATATGCTAATATATATTTTAGTATCATATTCCAAGTACATTTAAATGTTTTTAAAGTAACGTGTTTTCAGGCTTAGAATTCATGTTAAATTCCAGTTGCTAACTGGCTTACGTAAGGTATTAAAGGAAGGAAGAAGGCTCAGAAATATAAAAACCATATCTTTCAAGACTGCAATAGTAATATGTTTCCTATCCTTAAATTAAGATAGGGATTATTTGATTATGTGAAAGCACATGAGAGCTGTCCTGTTTTCTGAAGGTATGCTGTGTTAAATAAATATACTTATCTGAAAAATAATTGCAGACCAGTCCATTAAGAATCTTATGGAAAAAATGTACTTACTAATAATGGACAATATTTTATGGAAAATTCTGATTTTTTTAAGAGGAAGGGGCTGAATTCAAGCTCTTTATTCTTGCTATGAAAAGAGACTGGATCATTTTTATAGTTATCAAACTGAAAAGTTATTATTAAATTGTACTGCATGTATTTTCATTTAAAAAAATGCAATCAGCAATTAATAGTCATGTTTTCCTCAAGGATCTGATACTAAATAAGTAATATCTCATTACTGAAAAAATATTTTTTTAAATAGAAAAACAAAATATTGTGGATTAAAAGTATATAATAAAGATTGTGCCTGTTAATTTTTTATGTAACTGTACATAAACTTCAAAAAGACAATAATTACAAACTGATAAAAACTGATAGTAATTTATTTATAGGTATTATATAATATGAATTCTTTCTTTAATATGCTAAATTTAATTCATTCTGGAGTATAGAAGGCATTTTATGAAACAAAAATACTAAAAGATGATTTTAAATTAAAATTTCAATAAGTTTTATTTAACAGTTTCAACTGAGTCAGAATATTTATGCCAATCTGTTTTATCTTATAGAAAACAACTTCTCTCTCTTTTTAATAGGATTGTCCTTTTATCTTCAAATAAAGTTCCTTTCATTATTTTCTCATGTCTGCCATACACAAAGCAGCACAGTTCTTCAAGGTAACTAATGAATTTTTTACATTTATTAGATGTTAAACATTTCCTTTTTATAACAAAGAGTTATATACTTTCATAAAACTAACACAAATTATATGTGAAGTATTTGATCCCTTTGAAAGTTAAAATTGTTTCATATATTCTTGGATTAAAATTACTTTATATAAACATAAAATTAAATTTCTGAAGAAGTATTTGCTTTGTAGGTCCGACTTTAAGCAAGATAATAATCGAAGGCGCCAAGCATCAGGCAATCGCCCATTGTCTGCCATAAATGATGAATCTGATCCATTAAATTTATTAGCAGCATTGGGATACCGTGTACATGAAGGACAAGTATATATTACATTTTTCTAATATCTTATTCTCATATAATTTTTTCATTAAATGATAAAATATAAATGTATGGATTAAATGTAGAAAATGTTGTTGTAGAACAAGTAAAAAGATCATTAGTGTCATTTAATGCATAACAGTATTACTAGGTTCACATTTTGTTCATTAACCCTTGCAAAATGTGGGAAATGCTTTATATATTTTTATAGCTTTGTTTAGCTCGCCATTCAAAGTTTAAAAAAAAAAGAGAGATAGTTAGTGAACAACCCATCTTGTACTGCCTGTTTAGATAGGTATTTGTTGGTATAACCAGTACTCAAATGACCATCACATGAATATTGAAACTCTTTTGAAACTACATACAAAAAAATAACACTTCAAAAAAATTATTATTTGAAGTTATTTAACTCGCAAATTTCAGATAACAAAATCATGGTGAACAATTTAAACACAACTATGATATTATGATACTAATAAAGTGAGTATGTAATAATATATAGATCCTTTTGTTTTCAGAAACTATTAATTTTATTTTAAGGAATGAAATGATGCATTTAGCAACAGCAGTTTCGAAAGTGAATATTCATTTACAGAAAGCTTGAATGATCCGGAATTCAGGAGAGCCTGTCATTGGTGATAATCATAAAAAATATAATTTTATATTGTGGAAAGACATTTAAATTAAAGATAGGTCCAAATTTAAAACTTTGTGACATCACACTCAGAACCAGCTAATGTAATATTATAATTATATATAAAAAATACTTCATAAAGTAAAAGTAAATTCTTGTTTATTAAAATATACTGTGTTTCCATTAATTTCTAAACTTCATTAAGTTTAATGTCCCTACTGTAATCTATTAATGAATATTTAAGTTGCTCTATAATTTAAATAAATACAGTTTTTATTATTAATTATTAATGTATTTATAATGTTAAAAAGCGATATTGCTATATTTTTATTACAAACATTACATATTATAATTTGTATGGTAATATATTAGCACAATAGTTACCATCATTTTATTGTTTTCAATACCTTAATTAAATGATCATGATTTTTAAAATTAGACAAAAAGAAAGCAGTTCTTATACTGACATAAATTTTGAATAAAATTCTATTCATTTCGTGAACAAACTGATAAAACCCTCTTCTTCAGGAGCAAAAGTTTTTTTTTCCTTTAAATATTGGTAGGAATAAATCATGGTTTTGTGTCATAATGATTTGGGTTACTGTTTTATTATTATGAATATTATTTAAAATTTTTGTAATTAATGTGAATCCTATGCTATTGTCTTTTTGCAAAATTAAACTTCATGTTTTATTATTAAGAAAATAGAAATAATCTTCAGGAAGTCCATTTCTCTGTTTAGATTTCACTATTTTTATAATATTTTTTATACAGTACAGATATGAATATAGAAACGGATATAAAATTTATTGTGTTATTTGAGACCTTAGGATAAACTCAAAAGAATGGTTTTGAAATGTCTGGAAATTTTGTTGTTACAACAGAGAGTTTCTTGACAAATCTAAAATTAATTTTTGTGTCTGTGGTACTTTGTAAGTTGCTTGTCAGTATATGTATCAGAAGATGATACCCATTCTATGTCTTAAACATAGTGGGGAATAAAAATCTGTTGTATTAGTTGCTTCAAGCACTAAATACCTCAATATGTTTTGTTAATTTTTTTATTGTGAAAGGGGATTTTCACATTTTTGAACATTAAATGAACATGAAACATTACTTAACTTTTGTAATTAAAAACTACCAAAATGTAATTTGCAGCAGGATTCTGAACAGAGCTGTACTTATTAGTATAAAATGCATACTTAATATTGAAAATTTTTTCAGCATGAATATTTCTTTAATGTAATGTAGCATACTAATTTATAGCACCTTATCAGTGTAATAAACTTCACATTAATAACTGACAAAAGTTTCTAGTTCTTCTTACATTATATTGTAATATACTAAGTATTATCAAAATCAATAGTAGTTCTTATATGGCTTATGTAACTGCAATAACTGTCAGTAAGATATTAACTGACAGAATTCAGTGATCTTCCCCCCCCCCATATGACATTAATTTAAAAAAGCATGGACTAATTTTTAGAAAAATAAAAGCAGTTTTCCTTCTTCAGCTGTAGATGCAGTGTTGAAGTTTCTTTCAAGTGTAAACTTCCTTTTAACAGCAAATATCGAGTGCTGTAAATTTATGAGTATATAAACTTACAGCTCTTAAATAAAGAACTATCTATAATAATTATGTTTATATTTTGTTTTCTGCAGGAAGTTTCATACAGTGGCCTTCTGTCATCAAATAACGCACAAACGAAATGCAGAATACAGGACACAGATCACCTGACAATTCCATGTCCTCACATGAGTCGCTGCCATTCCTTTGATCCAGCAACTTCTAATGTTCATTATACAAAGCAACCAACAACTCCACCGTATAATTATGATAGAGGTTTGTTTTGTGATTCATTACATTCTCAAACATTTTTTGTTCTCAAACATTTAGACTTTAATTGTGTTTTTAATTATTAGAATATAATATTTATATTCTCAAAAACTTGTTTTAAACCCAAATTTAGCTGTAATTTTTATTTATATTCTATTTGTATATAATATAGCAAGTAATAATTTTTTTAAATCACACTATTTAATTCCAAGGCTTAGTTATGCTTTCAACTGTCTGAATTTTAAAGTACTATATGTTATTAATTTGAGAGTAATGATCATTTAAATTATATGCTAGGAAAAACATTACTCCACAACTGTTGTGTTTGCTTATGCAGTGTTTTGCATGTTGGCACGATGATCTTTTTAAATTTTATATCATTAATAAACAGAGAATAACAACAGGTTTTTTTCTGAGATTTGCTTATGTTTGAAATATAATGTATATCTGGATGTTCTAATTAGGAAAAAAATCAGCTTTAGTTTTATCAATAAATCATGCATATGGATTGAGGCGAATTATGCCATTCTAGTGTATTACTATGTCTCTCTATCTTGTTTTCAACTACCGCCCATAAAATATTAATGTAGGCATATTTTTTTTCATTTTTAATATGATAATGTATAACAGAAAAACTTTTGATGTATTATTTTACATTGTTTAACAAATATGAAATATATACATAATTTTGTATTTTAAATTTTTACTGTTACTGAAATTAGAAAACTTCTTTTTCAGCATTTGACTGGTCAGATTCTAAATTTTGTCATCATACATGTCTTTTAACTTATACACCAAATTTACTAGATGATCCAGAGCTTGTTACAGGAAAACATAGTACTGTTCTTACCTTTTCATCATATATAGTAAGTGTAGCCATATATTTTTTATTTATATGGTTCAAAGTTATTTATATATTTTTAAATTCATAATATTGTATTTTTTTAATGACTCAGTTCTGTCTTCTTCAAGTATGTGAATACAGCTAAAATATTTTCTGCTTCTTTCTTTGATATAAAAGAGAAAGTAGTAATTATGAGTATAAACATGCATTATATGCTCATGAATAATGTGCATAACAATTTATTTCATGTATGTATTTAAATTATAAATATATGGATGTTATTATCTTGTCCCATCACAACTTTTTTAAATTACAGAAAGTCCCCCCAAACAAATTTTTGCTTTGCTTATACCTGATGCTTTAGGTTTTCATAATTTTCTGTGGAACATTGTGTAAGCATTCTTTCTGTAGATTTTTTTTAAATGTGCTTTTTATAGGATAGTATTTAAATCAACATTATCTTATATTTTACTTTTTTATTATTATTTTTCTTTACCAAGCATTTTGGTGCATAAGGCTGAGAAAGGTTATTAAATTTTTTTGCTGCCCAAAGTCTGGGGATCAGCTTACATACAAGTCCAAAATGATTTACAGATAATTTGATCACAAAAAAAAAATAGCATTGTAGGGTAAACAACTGAAAAATATTTCTTTTATTTTATTTAGTCTGAATGCACATTAATCATATTTATCAGAATCCAATTTTTTCAATTCCTTATTTTCAAATGGACAAAGACTCAGCTCTCAGTTTATCTGGCAGATTCAGCTAAATTAAATGGCTAGTTGTTTGCTCTTTTGAAGATGTATAACTGTATTTATGAGCAATTTAAAATTTGATATATACAAAGATTTTCAGTTTAGGCTGAAGTTTTGCAGCAAATCTTACTTCTAGATGCATACAGAAATTGATTTAGATTAAAAAATATATGATATTTTTACTTCTTTTCTTCCCCAAGGACCAATTCTATGCTTATAACTAATTCAAATAAAGTTGATATCTTTTTATTTACTACTTTATGGCTGTTTATTTTAGTTTGCTAGTAAATCACTGAACTTCTGTTGCTTGCAATTTTATATAAAAAAAAATGTACTGTGGACACCAAATATTGTATGGCTTATTAAATTGTGCACATTTTTTGCTGCACTTCACCCTCAAAGCAAGTTGAAAATGACATAAAAAGTTGTAAATTTTCGAATTAAATATCCCGGTTAATTTTTGTCACACAGGAGTTGAACTTCTTAAAATTTTATTTTTTCATAACTATAAAATTTTCCCAAATATAAGTATAGGAACCGGGAGACTGCATTAAACGTTAAATTTTGCCATTTGTTGAAAATAAATTATTTTTTAAATTTGACATTGCCAAAGCGTGAATATTTTCATCATTTAAAACACTTCTGTAATTAGAATTGCATAATTACTACTAACAATTGCAAAAATAAAGGCCATTCTAAGCTGAGTAAGGGGAATGTGTGTGTTTTGCACTGCTGATTGCTAAAAAGGGAGGTGCACAACTAGATGTTAAAGTAATTTCAATGTTCTATAATATTTTAGTTATGCGAGATACACGCATTCATACTACATACAGATGTCACGGAAAAAAAATTCTTTTGAGTCTATTTTACAATCCATTCTGGAAAAAAGAGTCCTGTATTCTGTACGTACATGCAGACTTCGTGCAGGAAAATTGTCCAGATGGATTCAGGAATGGTGAAAAGGAATATTTCTGTTGAAATAGGATACCCAAAATTTCCTGAGATTACAACACTTCTTTTACACACAAGCATGCAAAAATAGTCTTGTATTAGGGTTTTAAAACTTGTGCTTTTATTTATTGCTTAAAACCCTGAATTTATAATGATGGTAACATACCTATACTAGAATATTTAGTTGGTAGTTCATGCTATGCCTGAAATTCAAATTCCTTGAAGTGAAAATATTTAAATACTATTCATTTCATCTAGTTCCAAATTGGCTACACTGTAAACATCAGGACATATTCCACTCTTTTTTGTAATAAAGGTACTTTCATGAAGTTAATGTAGAGAAATACACTTTTTTTTCTTTCTGAACTTTCTAATAGTGTATTCTATTTTAGAAGAAAACAAACCATATAATTCCATTTTTTGAAGAGCATTTTCAATACTTTTGAAAATAAGAGTACCGCCATTCATCAGTCATATTTTAAATGACTTATTATTATACTTGTTGAGTTAGTTTAATAAAAAAATAATTAACCCTCTGACCATGGGATCCATGAATTACATGCTCACCATTTATCCTGAATACACATAGTAAACATTTTATCACATCTACAGAAACTACTATCAATTTTGCAGAGGGAAAAAAAAAGATTTGTAATTTTATTTTTATTTTTTATAAATTTTGAACCCACGGTCAGAGGATTAATAAGAAATAAAAATAAAGATAGCAGGCATTTCAATTAAGAAGATGGATTTTATTGATGATATTGTTGACATGAATTGGGAAGCAAGCTAAAAGGTGAGAAGTAATTGATAAAATCAAGATGTACTATTTGAAGAGATTTGTATCATTATTATTTGTATAGCTTGTTTTTTTTTTTTTTTTTTTTTTTTTTTTTTTTTTTTTTTTTTTTTTTTTTTATTTTTTTTTTTTGTGCTGTCAGTTTTTGGATTCAGTGAAATCTAGAATTTTTAATTAAAAACTGCTGATGGATTATTTTATGGATTAAATTTTTCTTTAAGTCTGAATAAAAATATGTCATTGAATCCAAAAAAATATATTTAGCTTTATTATATAATTCATTGTTTATTGCATATTAATAAATTTATTAAATGATTTGCATTGTTTTTGTTCATGCATTCAGTAATTACTAATTTTCCACTAAATACTGTTTTAAAAACATTTAAAACTCCTTACAGTCATCCATCATTGATTATGTAAAGCCATCAGATCTCAAAAAAGAATTGAATGAAAAGTTTAAAGAACGATTTCCACAGATACATTTAACACTGAGTAAATTAAGAAGGTAACTATTAGCTAAAAGAATTTCTTTTTATATTTTATAATATGTAATATGTGATGTTTTTCTAGAATTGTATTGAAATTTGTGTGAATATGTTTTAAGTAAAATTTAATTTTAGGTGAAAAAATTTATTTTTGAATTCTTATCATATTTTAATGTTGAATTACAATTGAATTTGATATGTAGCAGGTATCAAAAAATTTGTGTCATTGTTAGTGAGAAATAATTACCTGTGATTTCGTGCAGATGCATTTTATTCAGCAGAATAATCTCCTGAGGTTTGAATTACATGTTTTTAGTGAGTTACAGGCTTATATATTTCATGTCTGTAAAATCTTATCCCTGGAGACAAGAAAACTAGCAGTCATCTGCGTAATATCGTCTCAAATATGTAACTGTTCACACAAAATGTTATCCATGGCCAGAGACAGATGATAGTCATATGGAGCAACACATGGGCAGTAAAAGGGAGCAGGTAAAACTTTTCACCCAAATGCGATCACCTTCTGCTTTCACCATATGAGGTCTGATTTAGTTGTGAAGAAATACTACTGCTTTTCTGTTGACTAATGCTGTCTGCTTTTGATGCATTGCAGCAGCAACTCTTAGCAAGTGTGATAATTACATCTCAGTTGTGATGGTTTTGCCTCTACGTAGGCATTCAAAGTGCACAATACCAGCACTGGTCCACTAAACATAAAGCAATACTTTCTGTTGATGAATGTTTTGTTTGACAGATTGCTCAATGACTTTTTTTTTTTTTTTTAAAGTCCATTTCTTATCACATGACAATATCTCGTCTAGGAATGACACTTTCTCATGGTATAAGAACAATGCAAAAAAAAAAAAAAAAAAAAAAGGTTGAACCTTTGGTTTTGGTGGATTTTTTTTTCCCCTTGTTTTTCACCTGAAGTACCAATTACTGAGCTTCCATGTCTTCCCAATGTTATGCAAATGCAATTGCATTCTTCCCTCTGATGCTGTATACCCTTGTGAAAGTTGTTTGCTTGTTTGATGGAGATTACACTTAATGTCCTTCTTGAGCAGGGCTTTATCAATAGTAGAGGGCTGTCCAGCTCATAGCTTATCGTGGAGGCTTTCATCTCACAATGCAAATTAGCTGAACCACTTCTGAACTGTATGCTTCACCCTGCTGTCCATTTTGAACTCATAAAACAAACTTGTCTGTAAAACATCCTTTGATGCTGATATGTTTATTTCAAGATTGAAGTTCTTAAAGAACTACTTTCATCACACCCAAAATGCCTCTAAACTCTGTTCTGACTGACAGTTAATGGGAATAGCAAGTTCTAGTATCATTTTGGTAATGCTACCGATACCTGCTATTTGAATTTCACTTTTTGTCCCAGCAATATGAACTTTTTTGCACTAGATGATTGTTACATATGATGGTTGTAAACAATCAATTTAGCTCTACCTTTTTTAATCTTACATTCAAAGCATAACTTCTTAAAAACTAAAATGAATTATTAAATTGTTGGTCAAAATTCATATCAGAATATTGTCAAAATAATAGTTATATAATTTTACTTGAAATAACAATGGCTTTCTGGTTTAATGCTGATATGATAAATATCATTAAAATTGAGTTTTAAATTAAAATGCACTCATCATTTTTTTATCCATAATTTTTATAAAATGTGGCAATTGTTCTAAAAATGAGTAAAAAGTGCCAATGATAATTATAAATTTTATAAAACTATTTATAAGAAACTGTTACACTGACAGAATGGCTTGAGAAATTGTCATAAGTCATCCCAGCAATATTGTTATTGCATTTTCCCCTCTTTTATAAATTTTAAGAACTACAGTTCCTTTTTCATGATTTTTAACCATTCCAAGATATATCATTTGTAATGAATAGCTCTCATTCAGAATTAAAAGAGTTAAAATTTTCTTTTATGATATCTCATTCTATTTCTCCAGCTAGAGGATTAACTTGAATTCAGTGCTTTCTTTTTGTTTATTTTCATTTTAATTTCAAAAGTATAGTTAGAAATCCAGTGAATTATGAATATTCTTGAATCCTTATCTTCGAAACATCTCAGGTGTTCTGAACCTCTCATAGTAATAAGAAGGAGAAAATATTAAAAGCCTTTAATTAAAGCAAAACTTTAAATCTGCATCTGAAGAAAAACAAATTTAAGAATACAATTTTTAAAAATATATCCTGTATTTTTTAAGATGTGATATGAAAGAAGTTTATATGAAATACCTAATTAAAATTGTTGGAACTTATTTTCTCATTGTAATTAAATAAATAAAATTTTAAAAATGCTGAGTAACAGTTCAGATACTTTGCATTTTTACAGAATGTTTCTAAAGCAAAATAAGCATATATGATTATTCATTGAATTAATAATTCATAAACATTAAATTAACATAGGTAAACTCTAAAATGAATTAATTCTGTTCAGAAAATTGAGAGTGTGGTACTCAGGGTTGCACAAGATGATACTGAAGGTCCAGATCCTCTTAAATGGAAACATTCATCCATAAAACTAATCTTCCCAAACTTTCAATTTAAAATATTTCATAGCATTTTTAACGTGGTATTCAAATGATGAGTAAAGTGCAAAGCTTCATGTTTTTGAATGCCAAATTTTTTTTAAGATTTATCAGTTTTGGAATTCAAATGTCCCATCCCTAACTGTAAGAATTGCAGAGCATTATGAGTAAGTATGTAAAATCAGAGATGTTGGGAAATAGTGCAAAGGAATATTAATTTTTGCTTTGAGGTCATTTTAGGGCTTTATAATTTTAGAATTTATTTATATATTTATTATTACTATTAGAATTCAGAATGATCTTGGGACTATTATTCTAAAACTAATGATACTTAAATACTATTGCAAACATCTTGGTAGAAATCACCAAATTTTCAGAATGTTTCAAACTCTGGCAATCATGTACATAACCATTCTTCCATCAACAATGCTCATGACCGTCCTTCAGTCAAACAACTTTTCGTATGCATTCTATTTGTTGTATTCCATGTTCCAATGGATTTTATAAAGAAATTGTGATATTTTTTGCCTTAATTTTAAAATATGCACTTGTGGAATTTACTCACAATGAAATGAACTGTAGCAATATTTTTTCCAAAATATAGAATTTTGCTTAAAAATCTCTAAAGGAGACAATGAGGAGATGCATTTGCTAAATAGCCAGTGTTGCTAAGGTTTGCACAATTTTGTCTCTGAAATTCTCTTATGATTTTTTTTAAGGAAAAACAGATTGCTAGGTATTTGGGGAGAATAAGGCAAAAAAAAATACAGAAATATTTTAAATTACTAAACTGTATTTTATTATCATATCTTGATAATGTTTCCTAACTTACGATGAATGTCAATAGTTTGGGAATCTTTTTTTTAAAAGTCACAAAAAAACAACCAACTTACACCCAACATGTAAATTTTACCTTTTCATCTGTAAAAAAATGCTAAATTGTGCCAAGATCATTCTTTTAATTTGTAAGTACCAGACTAACTATAAACAATTTAATTCTGGTGGTGCTTCTGATTGTTAAAATTATCGTATAAATTCTTAATTTTACTTTTTGTAGAAAAACTGAATGTATTTTGTGGTAAAACAATTTTTCATTAAATAATGTTAAAAAACATTTTAGTGAATCAAGTGTTTAACATTTGATTCCATTTAAAGAATAAAGTGTTTATGAGAGATGTAAATTTTAAAAAGTGTTAAGTAGTGCAGAAATTTTAATAAGATTTTGAAAATGCTTAATTTGAAATTATAATGAAATGTAAATATAAATTTCGTTTAAAAAAATGTTTTTTTATTGTTCTTTTATTAGCTTAAAAAGAGAAATGTTGAAAATAACATATTATGAGGTAAGAGCAGTTTAATTTACTTTTATTTGATCAGTTTGAGTTGCTTTCAGTACCTAATAATGTCTTATAAATATTTTAGTGTGGAATTGATCTTTTGACCGTGGCTCAAGCATATGTATTTTTTGAAAAGCTTATCTTGAAGGTATAAATTTCATTTACTGTATATATTTTTTATTTCTAATATTTGAAAAGCATATAACTTGTAAAACAAATTTCTACTAGTGAGCAGTTTTAATCCGTATACCATTTATATTCTGTTTATTTTAACTCTTTATGTTCCTTTGAAGCTGATTTAAGTTAAAGTACTGTAAATATATATATACTGTAATATATATGCAATATTATACTGTAAATATATATGTAATATTATACTGTAAATTTTAGTGCTGTCTTTGATTTATATTTTGCTTAATTATTTCATATAGGTCAAAAAATATTTTGATTGGCATAGCTTTTAAATAAAACAGTTATCAGTTTCAAGGGCAAACTGATATAGCTATTTGCTCTTCAGAAGAAGAGGGAAAATTTACTCATGCAGGAGAATGATTTTCAGATTTCCTCCCCTCCCCTTAAGGGTCTAATTTTGCTTTTTATAATAGCATGCTTCTTTTCTGGCTAAAAAATAATTATCTTGTATTCATAAAAATTGTATCTCTGTATAGGTGATTGATTTTCTAGCTTCTAGAGCTGTTTTTAGAGTATATAGGACTACATTTTTTTCATTATATTGTATTATTTTGCTTATCTCATTCATCTTAAGTAGGTTTATAAAATTTTATATTTAAATTTATTGAGATTTAGATCTGTCATAGGAAATTCAGACTATAATATATTCAGTGCATACTAAAATCTAATTATGTGTTTATATTTTTTACAGTATCAATATTTTTGTAGTATATAATTCTTTGAAATGTTAGTACAATGCAAGAAAATATACTTTGTTTGTGTAAAATTTGCTTGCTTGTATGAACATTGTTTTGCTGGTTTTAAATTTGCATATTGTTTTTCTCCTGCAAACTTATTTATTGTTATAAATGTAAATTTTAAGTCACAATATCTAATTGCAAATAACTTCCAAATGACTTGAGGTAATTGTATATGCATGTAGCCCCTATTAGTAAAACTGGTAAGATCTAATTTGCAGCTAGACAAAAGGATACTTCTGTATTTATTATGTTGTTTATCTCCATGCTTTCTCTTAGGGTAAATTTTTTTATACTGGTCGGGGGTGGCATACCATTGGTCAAAGCTCTAGAGCACTTGTGATCATAGATTCTGTTTGCTGTAATACTATCTCAGTTTTACTTGAGTCTTCCATGGGAATCTGACAATCTTTAATCCTTTTTCTTTTAGCACCAGCCAGAAAACTTGGGTTGACAGATTTTTATATTCATCAAGGACACCTACAATCACAAATATAGGGAACATGCCTTGCTATTTAAACTTGAACCAAGTTTTATAATAACCAGCTTTGATGACAATTATGCAATTAGGGATGTCAGTTTATTATTATGATTATAAAATGTGCATGGAAACTAAAAGAAATTTTAAATTTACTCTATCTAAAGTAAATTCTAACATTAAAAAGAATAAGATTTTGTTCTGTATACTTAAACTCTCTCACTTGTTGCAATAGAAACTTGATATAAAAGGAAATGTAAAGCAGTGTTTTTTAACAGAAGACATTTCACGTATCTGATAAGAAGTAAACATGTGTATGAAATAATAAAAACAAATTGAGAAGTAAATGACAGCTGAGATGCCAATCCACACTGAATAAGAAATTTGGCAGTTGAGGCAGATTAAATCATCATTTTATTTTCAGTAAACATATTGCGGCCACAAACAACTTGGCACATTATTTGTGCCTATTTCAAGAGATTTGCATTTTTGATAACTTTGCAGAAAGAAGATAGCAGCAGACAGCAATCCAGCTAGGCCAAAGAGTAGCGAGCTAGTGCAAGTGTTCAGGGTGAAATCTTAATTCGGACTGAGTTAATTTTGGTTTACAATGCATTTTGATTGGATAGTTAATACTTCTGTAAAATTATTATAGGCTGTTCGAGCTTTAGTTCCATTTACCTCACCAGAATTATGTAACAGTCATATGACATGGATTAATCTAGAAATGACACAGTGCAGAGAGAGGTTACTATTTTTAGAATTGAGAAGGGAAATTTACATTGCTAATTTAATCTTTTAATTCTTCATTTTTCTTAAATGTGTACTTATGTGTCCACATGTTTAGATGTGGTGTGAGAGTGTGCAGGAGCAAAAAAATTGATGGTCACAACTTTAAAGGATGATGGAACATAGCAAAAGTAACGACTTTTGTAATATAATATGTGACGAAATGGGAGTGCAGAAATATAAAATGCGAAGAACATGGAAAGCAGAGAAATGTTTTAATCATAGATATTTACAAGACTTGTTCAAATGAACAACCACTACCTGCAATATATGCATTACAACATGACTGGCATATACTTTAAAAGGTGCCCATCATATAATGTATTTTTGCTGCAGCACTACTAATTATGGTGGCAAGACCTTCAAAAGAGTCAATATGCATCTTGTAAACAAAAGCCATCATTGTTGTGATGTATGAAGCTGCTAGTCATCACTTGACCAGTTTTTGTAAATATCATTTATTACTTGTGGTTAAAATGATTTTTTTGTTATCTATATTCTTCATACTGTATTTTCATATTCGCATTTTATATGCCACTGCTCATTGTTTCGTGAAAACTGTCACTTTTCCCATGTTCTAAAATCTCTTAAAATTGTGACCATCAATTCTGTTGCACTACTTAAAATACTGATCAAAATTTATTCCAATAATTCATAACTTTAATTAAATTCCTGTTCTTTGGAGATGATCAACATATGGCTTCCCTGTTCCGCCCAATAGCACTACAGGTCCTTCCTCCCTCAGAACCGGGGCCGAGGTTCAACCTCTTTCCCGGAACCTTGAGGGGTCGGCGCAATGCACCCAATCTGGGGCGTCACTGGCCATCAATTTGCTACCCACCAGTCGCTCGGGCAAGCCCGTCACAGGGGGACATTACCCAGCAAACCCGAGGAGTTAACCCCGGGCTACCAGTACCACCCTGCTCTAAGACATGCTGAACCCCGGGCCGGCCAATAAATGACCTTTCCGGAATTCCCAGAACCACTAGGTTCATAATTTGTATACTCCCGTGGCCGAGACTGCCTAGGGTCCTTGGAGATGATATAGAAAAAACCTTTTACAATAGTAAGTTATTGATTTATTACTTGGCAGCTTTAGCGCAAGTTTTCGGCTTTTTAAATTACTCATAATTACTGGTTTAATTGGAATTTTCATTTTAATTTTTTCCTACAGTTGAAATCTAAATAACTTTTAATTAAAATACTGACAAAAATTTATTCCAGTAATTCATCGCTTAAATTAAATTCCTGTACCTTGGAGACGATACAGGAAAAACCTTTTCTAATAATATATA
>KK120368.1:255533-273319 GCA_000611955.2 Stegodyphus mimosarum
CCCAAGTATTATATTCCAATATTATCCAGATTATCAGAATATTGCATTTCTGTATAAAAATTAATTAAGGATCAAGTTTAGACTAAGATTTAGGTTTTTTTGGGGGGGGGAACAAAAAGGAAAAAAAGAATGTATTAATAAATAATCATGCTTGGAAAAGTGAGTGTCTGCAAAAGGAGCTTAGTTGAAAATAATGTCATGAATATGAATTCAATAAAAGTAGTAGTGCTTTCCTTTTTGTTACCGAGTTTCATAAATATATTGTCTTTCATGTACTTAATTTTAAAGCTTCAGTGTTTTTATTTGCAGATGCTGATTAATAAACATAACAGAAAACCATGTGCAGCTGCTTGTCTGTTGTTGTCTGCAAAGCTAAATGATGTTAAGGGAAATGACCTGAAAAATTTGATTGAGGTATTATGATAAAAATGAATTTTATTCTATGATCAGCTTTTGTATAATTTTTGCATAAATAAATGTTTAATTTTTGGTATCGCATGTACATATGCTAAAAATTGAATCTTTAATTCTTATCCAGAAAAACTAAACAGAGATGTAAAAATAGTGCAATGATTAATGTAATATATTTTTCTTTACAAAAAGAGTAATTTAATTATACATTTAAGTGTTAAGCATTTTTCTAAAATATTTATGTATTATGTATAATTATAAGTTGTGAAATATGAAGGGAAATAAGCATTGAATTGCATGTATTTGCTATCCAAATCAATAGTATTGGTTAGGATATTTGTGACCTTCATTTTAGTCTTATCTACTTCGAATTTATGGATAGATTGTCTGTACTGTAAAAATGTGAGTTTATACAATGTTTTCTGCGTTTGTTGGTTGCAACATTATCTTTTAAAATGACTATATTGCATGAATTGTCAAACGAGAATATTGCAGAGTTGTTGTTTGAGTCAATTAATCAGAATGTGTGTTTCTGTTGAACACACCATCACCACTTATCTTCAAAATATAAATTGATCTGTGTAAGTGAACCTGTTTCCAGCAAATCATTTATGAGGCTTTGGCCTTTGCACTGTTTTTTATATTATTAGTGCACCTTTTTATGTGGATATAATCAATGGTTTCTGAATTGCAATATGTTCATGCAGAGTGGTAAGGAATTCTTAATGAACTGTTCAGCCTGAAATGACATCTTTCATGTTAATTATAATTTTGGTATTCTTCCTTAGTCTATAGATTCAGTTCTCTCTTTATGTAACAGTTTGAATTATTATTTGTTGATTCTTACTACCCACGTCTTTCATCATTACATCTTCTTCACATGTTTTACCATCATTTTCAATATGAACCATTTTCCATATTTCCAGTTTCCATTGTTTTATTCATTGGAGCTTATGCTAGATGCGCTGTAGCATCCATATTTGTAGCTCATAAATTTTGCCATTGTATTAAGCACAAAACAGCAAGTTTTTCTCCTTCATTTTTAATATTCATGATTTATAGCCTATATACTGGGTCACTACTGTATGTACATTGGGTTTTCATTTTATATGCATCTTTATCTATGATATTCTTCACTCGTGTACAGTTATTCATTTAAATTTTTGTTCCTAAAGTATGCAGTCAATACTGCTAAGGGAAATGAAAGAGATATAAAATTGCATTCTATTTCGAAAAGTGCTGTGCAGAATGTGTAGTATTTCATTTTATGCAATATGCATATTGGGAACAATTTTCTGTAAAGCTGATAGATGGGAAATATACTTTAATAAGATTTTTCTCTGTTAGCATGCTAAAACAAAAACTTCCAAAAAGTCAGATAAAATGATCATTTATAAATTATTTATGCAAAATTTGTGTTAGATGGAATTTGTCTTATAAAGCCAGTACTTTTATGGAAATAATTTCTTTGGGAGGCTGTGATTTGCATCCATCTTCTCAAATCTGTGGAGATGGACTAGATTTGGGCAGTAGCTTTGTGAAAGCTCAATAAAAATGTGAAGTAGGAACTTAGTTTAGGTGGATGCTTCAAAATTTATGTATGCTGCTGTTGTAGATAATATGATTGATAGATCAATATGTATAATGCTGGTTGCAATGCTTTATCCGTTATGCATATTTGCTGAGCATAACACAATAATGATAATTTGTATGTAAGTTATATAGATGATATAGTTTGTATAATGACCCTATTTATTGCTTTATCTGTAATATCACTATGAAAATTGTTCAAGTTTCATATTTGATAACAGTGCATGTAAAAAAAAACTTACTTGTAATTTTTTATTGTTCACATAAATAAAGTATGTATTTTGCAGTATTGTTGATTTACCATATTATGAGAACAATCGGTGTTTTGGATATAATAGCATTCTATTTTTTCTATTATGTAAATACTGGAATTTGTTTTTGTTAAGCAATGTATACATAAGTTGTGATAAAAGTATGGAAGGTGAATTAATTTCTGCATATGCAAAGTATTTATATATATATATTTTTCTTTTAGAAAATGGAAAGTGGTTTCAGATTGAATCACAGAGATTTAATATCATGTGAGTTTGGAGTATTGGTTGCCTTAGAGTTCTCTTTACACCTTCCAACATGGGAAATATTTCCTCATTATCAACGATTGTTGTATGAATCTTAAATCAGATTTCAAGTGTAAGATATTGGAGAATTTCATCAGTGTTTTTTTAATTTCTGTGATGTAGTCATTTGTATTATGGAGTCTGCATTGAAAATTTTGTTGAGCATTTTGTAAGATAATGATTAAATTTTTACTTATTTATATACATCCATGTTTGTTGTGTGTAAATGTTCTATATGCATTTCTTAAATGTAAATCACCTAACAAAAGCTGCCTTTCCTGTGAAGTTTTAAGAACATATTTTGCCTTTATTTAATATATTTTAATTGTATGTGCTGTATTTAATTATATATTGAGCCAGTTATTGCAGGTATACTTGCATTCTGGTTGATATAAATAATGACATCCTTAATTTGATTTTTATTGTGTTTCTTTGCATTGTTATTTGTGCCATATTAAGTTTTGCAGCTGTTTCTCTGGCATTATATGGTATTTTGAAATCTGCTTAAATAAAATAGAGCATTTCAGTATATGAAATATGTTAATAACCTATATTAATAATAGTATATATATATTATTCGAAACACACACATACAGTGATATAGCGGTAAACTTTTCTGAAGCTTGAAATATAATACGAATTTTTTTAATGTCTTATCTTAAAGCACATTTTAAATTCTCTTGAATATAGTAAAGGTATATAATTAGGTAATTCAGATTTTAAACTAATTGTATTTATTGAATCTTAACTAAGTACAAGAGAAATTTTAGAATTATTGAATGATACCCATACTTTTACAGAGTAGTTAGAATAATAAATTTTATCTTAAAATTTATAATAAAGATTTCATTCATGTTAATCTATGTATCATATGACTATATAGTATATTTTCAGTAGCAAATGTCTTGAATCCTTACGTGTGAAGAAAACATTATTTATACGAATTCATAACTATTATAGTAAATGCTATTTTTATAAAGGATTAAGCTACTGTGCTTAAAAAATTATGGAATATTTCTTTTTGCTATTTAATTACTTAATTTAAATGCTTGTAAATATTAAAGAATAAAAAGAAGTTGGGAATATGTTGTTTCTTATTTATGACATATGTTTGGAAACTAGAGGTCTGAGACTTATTATAAGATAACTCTGCTGTAACCAAAGATTGAAGTTATTCTCCAGTGGTCTTTTCTAGTTTTATATTCCACGGCACAGTAAATGTGTATTGTGCAGATGGTATTTAAGGACCAGTGAATGCTAATAAGAGGTATTACTTGCTGTTAATTTGTTGTTTACATAAGGATTTCCCTTTGTTTCCATTTGTGACTCGTTTTGAAGACTTAAAACTTTTGACTGTTACTTTTATTTGGATAAATAGTAAATGTATCAATCTAGCATGTATTTATAATAAAAAGCTTATTAAAAGTGAAAAAATGCATTTTAAAAGAAATTTTCCACGTAACAGAAGCTAATTATTAGAAAAATAATGAATAAGTTCTGTGATACTTTTCTCTATATAACTACACTTAAAAGAAGTATAAAATATTATTTATATAGATAACTGTATTGTTATAAAATTTCAAAATATTTCAATTCGTAAAAGTTTTTCTGTCAAGTTCTTAATGGTTCACAGCCCTTGTTTTAAGAATTGCTGTTTTATAGTATTTATTTAGAGACCAATAAGTTATTGGAAAGGGACTATTGGAACAAAATTTTATACTTTGTTATTTATAAACATGGGTTTTAAAAAGGTATGTTACTTATACATGTGTTAACAGGACAAAAATTACTCACAATAAAAATACTCAACAGTTTTGTTCACTTAAAAAAAAAAAAACGAATACTTTATATGATAAAGAAAATACTGCAAAGGGAAAAATATTTATCCACTTTCTTGCCCAGTTTCCTCTTTTCACCATTTCTTATGGTATTTCCCTCCTTCTAATATTTTTTAATTCAAGTGATGCATTCTAAATAACATGTAAAACTAAACTATTTAATTTTGTGTAATTATATATGTATAAATTTAAGCTTTATTATATTTAATAAATGTATATTATAAATAAATGTATATTATTTATATATTTAATAAATGTATATTATTTATATATTTATTAAACGTATATTATTTATATATTTATTAATATATAATTGATTATTAAAGATATATAAATCAGAAATGTTTGTATTAGTTTTGCTGTATTTAATGCAACCATATTTTTTCAGCATTTTGAGTCTTGATTTTGATTGTGTCTTAGCTGGTCTTTGCCAGCTTAAGTCTACCAGTCCACTGAACTAACACATTCTCCATTAAATGGTTAAAAGTTTCTTCCTTTCTGATTAACAATCCCTAATTTAAGATATAATACACAGGTATTTCTGAGAAGTCATTGCAGGAGACATTGAAAGAAATTAATCATATAATAAGCACTGTATAGCTTATTAAGATTAGTATGATTAAATGGGGAAAGTTACTGTTCCAGAAACAACCAATTGTTGTTTAGAATCTTGTTTAAAATTCCCTTACAGAGTCACCCCTTCTTTTAGACAAATAGCTGTTGTGTATAATTTAATATTTTGTTTTATTTAAAAGTATGGAGTGGAGAATGACTAACATTGTATCAAACTCTGCGCTATAATAATTGCTTGTGGGCATTATAGATGGAATATTTAAAATGCATTTTTCTGCAGTAACAGCATTGATATTGATTAAATTGTTCATTGCATTGCATTAAGATGTGATTTTCAATAAATTTGTTTATTAATAGTGTTTGCATACTCATTGGATGCTCATTAAAACGTAGTAAATTTTAAAGCTGGTAAACTCAAAAATTGCAATAGATGACATTAACATTTTTTAAAAATATTTCAGTGACTGAAAAGTAACATGTAGCAAACAATAGTTTATTCTTTTTATTGATGTTCAAACCTTTTGTGGGCGAAGGAATGTTTTTAGTTAAAACCTATTATTCTTGCAGTGAAGCTCAATTAGAAATATTAATTATAGTTAAGCATAATTCAAAGTTTCAAAACAACAGACTTTCATTCTTGGTCATATAAAAAGTAGTCTTCATCCACCAGTAACAAAGGCATCAGACCTGTAGTTATTTTCTCATAGAGTTTACTAAATGTGTGGTCTATCTAAGATCTCCTTTTAACAATGCCAGACAAAAAAAAATATTTATTCCATGCAAATACAAATGGAATAATGACAAAAAAACTATAGATACTCATGAAGCCAAATGATAGCACTTAATTATAAATACTAATGAGGCCAGGTAAGCAGTTATTGTTGCAGATAACATACACTTCAAGAATCTTATCTTTTAATTATTTTTTGGATAACCATTTCACAAAAACCAGTCAAATTCAGCTATCTTGTACCATTTTTTAGTCAATTGCAATTACTATGGGCTGTCCATTTGTGAACATCATAATACATAGTTAATGTCTTATCATACATGAACATTTATAGCAAATTGATTATATATTTTATCTTAACAGATTGAACACATGTGTGTTAGCAAATGTGTCAAACACTGAAGTTCTCATAATGCGTGTCATCCTTCGTAAACTGAAATTGCATCTTTGGATACTGTTATTCTAAGATTAACATCAAGGCTCTTAAATAATCATTTTAAATTTAATGCAGAATTTGATAGTGTATTCTATGGTATAAAATATAATGGTTGGTTGCTCTCAAACTGTCAAATGAAATAATTCTGAATTTTTGTCAAGAGTTTTAGTAATCGAATAATATCATACATTTTAACATTTCGTTTTGCTGATTTAATCTGTAGCTTTCATTTCATAGATGAATGAACCAATTTTTAGTTCTATAAATTGTGAAATTTCTTGTGAATTTTAAAAAAAAAATGTTAGAAAAAAAGGGGGCTGAGTTCTGAGTTTTGTCCCTATTAATAGCCAAGTAGATAAAAAATGACTGAATGCCCATGCCAAAATAAGCTACATAGACAATTTCATGATTTTTCTCTTTGTTACTGTGAAAACAGGCCTGTTTCTCTTATAAAGTTCTCTCCACACTAGTCTTGCTAGTTAATCTGTAATTGATTAAAAAAAAGTGTCATGAGTTTTTAATGTTTCTCCTTAAGACTTCATAAATCTTAGGATTACACCATTTTCTTAATTAATGGATATATTAAATGCACATATATGAAAAAAACTTTAAAGGTTACATAATTAATTTTTGAAATGATTATATACAGTTTTTATTTTCATTATTACTGTTATTATTATTTTATACAGTTTACGTGAGTTTCTGTTTGATTTTATGATTTTATACTAATTTTTTTATACTATTTCCTTGTTGCAAAAAAACTAATGTATATTCCCTATAGTTAAAATTTTTAATTAGTTTGTTTTATGTTAAAAGATGTCTAAAAAGATGCACATCTAAATCATTCTTGAACAGTTGGTCATGGAACTGTAGTTCAATTTTAAAAAATGAACCAAATGAAATGCTATGATAAATGCTTTCAAGCTATGAGAGTTTTGATCATATAACCCATTTGGTTTTTATAAAAACGTACAAAATTAAATGTTTACATGTGTCCTTTGCAAAGAAAGTTCCAGTTATTAAATTGTTACTTACTCTGTTAAAGGCTGTTTTAAAAACCATCTTATTCTGTAATGTGTAAAATCAGCTCAGAAAGAAGTTTCCAAAATTGTGATTTAACTTGATGAAATTTAAACAGAAAGATTTCAGTTGGACAGCCATTTAAAAATTTAGGATGTAATTCTTCAAAATATTAATTAATGGCCTGTCAGATAATTTATAATTATAGTCTCTCGAAGTTTGCTTTTTTTTTTCTTTTAAATCTAATTCAGTTATGAAAAATAATTTTCTTGCTGATCACTTTTTCAATGAGACCATCAAAAAAAATCTTTCATTTTGCTTGGTTTTAGTTATGACTGACATTGTTGTTGTCAGAAAGCTTACCTTATTATCACCATTTTGTAAATTTGATGGTTTTTTTTTCAACTAGCTACTCCAGAGAGTTTAGTTGATGAAGCTATTTGAAACTCCTATTGTATTTTAATCCAAATAATATATCAAACTGAAAATATGTTTATTATAAATTTATAAATTTAAAATTTACTGTATTTAATAAATGTGTATTATTTATGTATTTATTAAACTGTAAATTATAATTTTATTTAATAAAATAAGCAAAAAAATATTTCTTTTGGTTTCGCTGCACTTGCAAGGTGCTACTTTTATTGGTCCATCTGAGTTATGTAATTTTTAGCCAATCTTTGCCATGAGCCCTCTGTCTCAGTCTGATATTTGGTAAATATTAGTAATAAAGACTTGCTAATTGCTTATTTTTCTTTCATATCTAGGATGTAAAGTATGTATGTAGTAGAAATGTCCATATTTTCAAATGTTTGTTTTCTGTGCTAAAAGTGCACTTCTGTGCTATTTTTGCAAAATAATAATTTTAAAGTAGTAGTTAATTTACTTATCTCAATATTTATGTTTCAGACTGAATAATTAGTATCTATTCTGAGCAATAATTTAAATATATTTTTCTTGTAGTTAAATCATTACTCATTCTGTATTAAATTACTTGAATTGTTTAAAAGGTTTGGCATATAAATATTATCAAAGGTATTTTGTAAATATATATATAAAAAGTTCTTTTTTCATCCAAACTATAACATTCGACTTACAAGTGTGTAAAATAAATTTTTTGCTTTTATATACATAAATGGAATTTACAGTTCTCAATTCCTCATTTGAGTAATATGGTGCTAAATTTAAAATAATAGATGTCACTCTTCACATGAACATTCCACTATGACCTGTATAGTATGTTTTTATTCATTATTGTATAAATATTTTTACATTTTTTTTTCTCATGTTAAAATAGCAGCAGAAAAAAGATTGATTTATCAAACAAAAAATATTTTGTTTCTTTTTCATAGATTAAATGCATGCAAACTTAATTACTCTAACTGAAATTCTTGTATATATAAAATATGTAGTCTTTGTGTGTAGTTGTATGTGTAAAGTGTGCATTCAGTGTCTACAGAATTTAAACATTTGTATATTATTTAAATGAGAGAAAACATATTTAGCAATGTAGAGTGCTTTGTTAATTTATTACAATAAATGCTGTTTTGTTTTTAATTTCACTGTTTTTTATATCACCTCGGGGTACACGGAATGTATGTTGCTATGTGAAATATTATCTTCATACTGAAATATTACAGTTACTCTATGTTATATATTAGTACTTTCTATGCAAATAAATTATTTTCTTAAAGAAAAAAAGAAGTTTTATTATTCAGTTGCTTTTTTAAAAGGTATATTTTAATAGTAATAACAGTTTTTTCAGTTTTAGACTGTTGATAGTATGTTCTTTATTTTGTATAAAATATTCCATCGTATTTTAGAACACATTTGCATATGTTATTCAGAATTTTAGATCAAAGTGATGTAATAGAACTGAAAAGTCTAAAATAAAATTGCCTTACATTCTGAGCACCTTAAAAGATTTTCTGCCTTTTTTAGGGAAGGGATTGTATATTTACATTACATATGGAGAAAATATGTATATCCTAAGCAGTCAGGCATTCAGCCTGTGATTAAGGGAGATGATACAGTTGATTGATCATCTGAAAGACCTGATAAAAAAGATGATGATCAAGATGTCCGAGGAATAAAGCTGAAATTTTCTGTGCTGTTGCAAAAGATTCTTTTAAACCAGAGCTTAATATATAGAATTAGAAGGGCCAGAATTATTTGGAAGATTGTTTTAAGCTGTGAATTACAAATTAATTCAGTTGATTCAAGACATATGTAAAATGTTGATAAATTATTTTATAGATATCATAACATTAATTATAAAACATATGTAAATTAATTGTGATACGATTTGGTATCAATGGTGAAAGAAAAGTTATTATTTTAAGCAATATTCTTCATGATCAGATCTGGTATCTGTTCCAATTTATTGAGGCTGTCTTTTGACATAACGTGTGTTTTTCTTGGGCTGCTTAAAATCTTCCTTATATTTTTCTCCTTTTGGGACACCTATATTTTCAATAGCTGATATTAATACTGATTTTAATAACTGCTAAAAACATGTTGCATGATTAACAGAATTTTTTGCTGATGTTGCAATTCAAATATAAAACAAAGTGGACATTCAGAGTTGTGACACTGGAATTTGAAGTTTTGAGAAAAACTGAGAGGAATCAGAGCCAGGCTGATTTTAAGCGATGTTCTAAATTATACCTATGTTAACTTATATTCACCCGCTGTCAATAATTTGCCGTGATTTCGAATAGATAAGCTGCCGTTATGTATATGCCACACATATGATAATTGTTCATCAGATAAGCTGAACCGTAGTATACACCGCAGCAAAGTATACCGAAACATGGCACTTAATACTATTCATTTATTCAGTAATTCCTTTCCATACTGATGTAATCATCACTGATAATATTTTATAACTTTTTCAACATAACTATAAACGATAATAGATAAATAAATAAAATAAACATCTTACACTGAACTTGCCAAAAACGGATTCTGCTGATTTCTAATAAACGTTATTTTCACAGGTTTGATAAACTCTATATCACCATAAATTCCTGTATTATGAAAAAGTACACATTAATAATGACCTTTTTAAAGAAGTTTCCTTTCCTATTTTTCTAATGGGGTTAACTTTTCTCCATTGGCAACACAACCAAAGACGCAGGTAAAAGAAATCATTTCATTCTCAGTTGTTAACTCCGAAGTAGTTTTTTCACTTGTTGACTGAATAGTTCTGCTTCAAGGACAGTCGGAAATAACGGCCACTTCATCCACAGTAATTATTTGCTCTTTATTCAAATTATGTTAGTTCAAAGAGGCAGTTTGCCCAGAAGGACTATTAATTTCGTTTTGTCATTTTGCGTTGATTCACTATAAACTGCAAATCACTTTTTTAATTGTTGCCACCAAATATTAGAGCCCTGTGATATATTTAAAGAAATTAAATAATGAAAAATCTGCATAAATGTATATATGTATGTTTCTGGCATTGTGATAAAACAACGGTACCTAGAGCCATCTAATTTTAAATAACGTAATCCTCCACCAAATATGGGCGTCTGGAATCCCTAATTTGGAATTTGCTTTATTATTGATTTCATATTTTTGTATCACTTTAACGAAATTTTGGTTAACAAACTCAACGATTTCAAAGCGAGCAATGGCAACACTGCATGGAAATTTAAAAAAAAAATTATCTCCAGCGTATGAGACTGTGTATCAGAAATTCTAAAGATATACTCATTTTAAAATTATTTTGCGATACTGCTGTTGAATTTTATGGTTTAACTACAAAGAACGTGATATTTAATAAATAAGGGTAACACAAAAAACGTTAAAAAAACGCCTCTTTGGCGCAATGTAAAGTCTGAAAGCTTTTAGATTTTTTCCTCCCTTAAATTTTCTTAGATGTATATTCCAAAAAAGTTTCCCCCCTCCCAGTCAGTCCACGAGAAGCTTCTGTCCTGCGGTTGTTTTGGTCCTGATGGATTAATAATTTCGTTTTATGAACGCTGAAACACCAATTAGATATTCAAATAAAGTTTTTAACGCCCAAATTTTTGAGCAATTACTTTTGCTTGAAGGCGAATTCTAACTGTTGACACTGATAATTCTATTTATGCAAACTGTCTTCCAAAACAGGCAAATCCGACAAGGTCTTTTATTTTTAAGCATTTTGTCTAATTTTTCTTGTTCGGACTTATTCACCCACATGCATCTCTCGTCACTTGAAATTCTCTAGACGCAACATAATTTCCAGTTTTCTTCACTGCCGAAACTAAAAGGCAGCTGTGTGTCTTTTTCTTCGAGTAAGAGCCATAATGATAATAGTAATTTTTAAAACTCAACGGTACTTACGGAAAATCCCGTCGACCACAAGAGACGGCCCCAGTCGCGCCAAACCAAAAAAAAAAAAAGTTTACTAAACACACACGCAGACAAATTTATTATATTATTATTTATTTAGATTTAATTTTTCATTAAAAATTTCCATTATTTTTTCCGTAATATCGCCATATCGTGGCCATTAACATATATTTTTTAGGCCGGTAAGATTCCATAACTTCAACAGCATGCTCTTCTGTAGTAGGCAGGCCCTAAATTTTAATCTCCCCATCCCCCGAAAATACGTGATAGAGGGGGAAAAAAGAAGAATACTCAAGAATAATAACTAACATGTGTAATCAAGGTTAGCGTGTTTGAAGACGACTTTTCCATTTTTGGCGAAAAATCGCGTAGTTTGACGTCTTTTCTTTAATAGACAAAAGTGGTCGACGGGTTTTTGCATAAGTACCAATTCGGTAAACTCGAGCGATAAAGTAAGCACTGCAATAAGCAAGTCGCAAAGCAGTAAAAAGCGTGCAGAATTTGGGAAAATAAAAGTCTGGCCGTTAAAAAAATAATAATGGTCATAAAATATGGTCATCGGAAAATGCAGACAAAACTACAGAATTCAGCAGAAAGTACGTACAGTGCAGTTTGAGTACACTAAACACATCCTACTGTATTTTCATGGGAGCTAGAACTTGTTCTGCTGTCTTTGGGCAGCCTGAGCGCTCGTTGCAGCGAATTCTACATTTTGTGCATAACTTACGATTCAAACTACCGAATTTCTAAAAACAGAAGGAAAATTAAATCCCGTCAGACTACTCCGCAGACTTAAATTTTCAACTTTTAAACAAATTACGCCACGGTCTATCTGCTCAAAACTACGGTTCTTTGTGTTGTATATTCCAACGGCTGCCAAATTTAAAGACGCTAAGAGCCGCAATTAGATTTACCAAATGCCGCGACTTTGTTTTTACCGTTTTAAAAATAGCAAGAGAGGTATTCGAATAGAAAGAAACTTCTGATATGAAATTTTTGAAAACTGTTCACTTTTAGCATTATTAATGAGATTACATTTAATTCTCCTACTTAACATTCAGGAAATAGCGAGAGAGTATGTATATGCCATATACAGATTTAAAATTATTGTAAGATGCAATTGAATACTCATCCTTCCCCCAGGGATAAACCAACCATCTTTTTCTGGTTTCCTCCCCTTTTCCCATTTGTAATAATTGCCTAGATATAACAAAAGTAAAGTGTAATCAAAAGAAAGCGTAATAGTCTTTACCAGTGTATAACGTAAAAAGTTTTTCGTTTGGATTAAAAATAAAGCATTAATTTGATAAATAAGTCTTAGCTTTTTTTAGTCGCACGAATTCTTTGGGATAAATGACAGGCGAGAAACCACGCTTTTAAAATTGTTTTAAAATCCTTTGCTAACGTTTCCAAGTTATCGCTTAATTTTTTATTTTTTTCAAATCTGAAAAGTTTCAGATTTTAAATTGCCCCAAAAGGGGCGTTTTTTAACGTTTTGTGTGTTAACTTTATTTATTAAATATCATGTTCTTCGCACTTAAACCATAAAATTCAGTTCAACAGCAATATCGCAAAATAGTAATTTTAAAATGAGTATATCTTCAGAATTTCTGATAACACAGTTCCGCGCGCACTTTAGATATTTTTTTTCCCTTAGAGTGTTGCCATTGCTCGCTTTTAAATCGTTTGAATTTTGTTCATCAGAAATTCCTTAAAGTTTTACAAAATTAGATAATAAAACAAATTCCAAATTCGGGCTTCCAGATGCGCATATTCGGGTGAAAACGTCCGTTGTTCAAAATTGGATGGCTCTAGGTACCATTGTTTTATCACATTTGGAGAAATATACATACATTTATGCAGATTCTTCATTATTTAATTTCTTTAAATATAAACAGGGCTGCAATATTTTGTGGCAACAGTTTGAAAAGTGATTCAAACTTTTAATATTTCCAACGCAAAATCGCAGAATGAAAACAATAGTCCTTCAGGGACAAAGCCCCTTTGGACTAGGAGGAAAAAATTAATACACAAGTAACACGAGAATAAATACACTGAGTTGAAAGTTAAAACACCTTATCTTTAACAACAGTTAATTCATTAGAAACGAACTCTCCAGCGACTAAGAGGTTAATTCCCTGAAAATTGGTAGTTCTTTCTGCGGTTTAAATTACGCGAACGGGTTTAGTTGCGTGAGTGTTTTCGTGGTTTCCGCATGTGGAACGTGTATACGAGCCAGTTTTCCTTAGAAAGTTATCTATGAAGACACCCTTTCCCTTAAACAGATAGCCCGAGTGCTTTGCCTTAACCACATAACCAAACGCAAACAATTAGAAGAGAACTAGGTTATCTGTTACAGTTTTTTTTATAAGGATAGGACATTCAAACCATCAGATGCAACGGATCGTCAAAAAAAAATTTTGAAATTCTGAAATTCGAATGTTAGTGATTTTTTCATTACTTGAACCTTTCGGACACTTATCTAAAAATTTAAAACTTTGGAAAGATTAGTTTTATTGACTCCTAATAAAAGCTTCATTTAACAAAAGAGCGCACTTGTTGGAATTTCCTACATCATTATCATTTCGTGACGACTCCAAATGCCATACTTTAATTATGGCTTCCTATGAAATCTGTTGGAATTTTCCAGTAGTCTTTTGCTCTGAGCTTTCTCAAAACTCATCAGAATTAACTTATAATCTAGAGCAAGTCTTAGATGTGTCTAGAATTATGTCATGCTATAAGCGCTGGGTTGTGCACACCACTCCAGTTGTAGCATTTAATGCTTGTTTGCAGATGATAACATTTATCTAAGTTTATTATAAAAATGATGTAGTTATCAAAATGATGGCGTGACCGGGAACTGTAACAATAAAACTTATTGTTCCGTTTAACACTTACACATATGCGTTGTCAGCCTATGTTAAATACAAATTTAGAAATATACAAGGGCCGGATTAAGATATATAAAGGTTCTAAGCACTTAAAAATTTTGTTGCCCCACATAAATTTACGCCTGTTTTTTCCCATTCATTCTCTTTCGATCTTGGTCTACCTGCAAAAAAATATATCCCGTAAGCAGCGGGAAATTTTTGTGGTGCTTTCTTTACGGAGTTCTTAAGGACATTTTTGTGATGCTCCTTTTCCTTGATGCCCTAAGCTCGTGCTTATTTTGCTTAATGGTTAATCCAGTTCTGTAATATACTCTGGTAAAAAATGAAATCTCTGAAGAAATCAGTTTGGAGGAATCAAATGTAAGTAAGGTATTTGTCTAGGAAACATATTTATTTTATTAATGTTTCATGCGCTAAAAGACACATTTCAAATATGGAACGGTGGTACATTAACGTACCACCGTCACAGCGATTATTAATAACCGTTGTAGTCGCTACGATGTTGAATGCAAGCAGGCAAATGCACATACATTGTATCGTACAGGTGCCACATGTCATCAGTCAAATCAGCAATGGTTCGTGCTGGTTGTAGATGAGGCTGGATTTGTCGCCCACTCACATTTTTTATGCGCTTTATAGGCGAAATATCGGGTGATCTCGCAAGTCAAGGCAACATGTCGACACTCTGTAAAGCACGTTGGAGGATAACAACTGTATGGAGACGAGCGTTATCTTCGTACAAGATATCCCCTGAAATATAGCTCAAGAATTGCAGTACAATCGTTACAGTCACCAGTCTGACGTACAAATTTGCTCCCAAAATATGTGATAACGACTAGACTACTGCTGCTGCCATAGGAAATTTCTGCCCCGGGCGTAACTCATTGTGTCTACAACACACACGGCTTGATTCCAAGCGCTCACCTGGCTTCCTTCTCATCTATGTACGGCCATCACTGGCATCAAGATAGAAAGAAACTGCTCTCATTTAAAAATAGAAGAAATTTTCAATCCGCAGTGAGCTATAGCTTGACACCATCGAAGTTGAAGAGGGTTGTGATTTTGAAGTTACTGTTATGGCCGTTAACAGGACATTTGGCTGAGAAGTGTCCCTCAAGTTAGATTTAATATAGTTCGCTATATCACTTTAGTGCCAAAAAAAGTCATGTGCATTTCGATCAACGAGTAGGAAATAGGATCACTAACAGCGATTGGTTCCAAGTACTTAGACTATATCTCTTCTTCATCCTTTTTTTTTTTCTTTAGAATACAAATAGCTATGAGAGAAAATATATTTAATGCTTTCTGGAATGTATCTCATTTATTTATTATATACGATGGCCAACGAAAAATTAAATGTTATACACGTTCGAAGAATTGTATAGATCTAATGTTTAACTAAAATAATGCTTCTTTGCAACTTTGGTCTTCTTTAGATTAAGTCATACTAAAATGCATAAATTTTTTTTAAGTTGCCGACTATGTTGGATCATTATATGAAGCTTATATCATTACTACCTGTTATGTATGATGCTTTATGCATAATTTTATTTTCTAAGCTATGATAAATAAAATATAAGATTGTGATACTTCTTTCGCAATTGAAGCAAACTCTAATGATGGAACACAGAAATAGCTTTATTTAATACTCAATATGGCGACATACAAGCAAGAACAGAAAACGTATTCTAACTTATTTTTAAAATAGCAACAATTACATTCTTGCTGCTCTCGAGTCTGCGTTTAAAACGTTGCCATTAAGATACATATTAATGTTCGTCTATTTAAATTGTACAAAAGATTAGCAACAATATTTAAAACTGTTACAACCTGTTCTCCAACGGAGAGACTTTTTCCAAAGGGAAGAGTTCTGTAAAATTCATACATTAAATAAAACGAAATAAAATAAACTTGCGTTCATACACTAAGAGACATTGTATTACTTAATTCTACTCAGATCATCTACGTTTTTGTGCAAAGATCCCTTGCGATGAATGACGTTAAAATTATAGGGTTGTAATGGGAATGCCCAAAGCATCAATCTAGAATTACATTTATAGTTGGATTGTAACCAGACCAAAGGGTTATGATCAGTTTGAATCAAGAATTCTTGTGACCATCAAGATAAAAATGCAGCTTTTTGATAGCATAGATGATGGCTGCGCACTCCTTTTCAGTAGTACAACATTTCCTTTCAAATTTAGTAAATTGTTTGCTTATATAAATAAAGTTTTATCGAGTTTTTATTGAAATCTTACAATCTTATAGAACTCATCTTTTTTATAAACCAAAACGAATAATTTATCCGTAACACGGAAATCTTATTCTTTACGTAAGTCCAATCACATTATAAAAAAATCGTCTGAGTTTTTTTCACTGGATTGCTGCCAGCTTTTTTGAATCTTACACGTCCCTTTTTGAGAAGGGTATACGTCTCCTTACAGACCATACGCAGTCAAAAATCTAAGTTCGATGTAAAATCATATCAGTTTCACTGTACCTGTTTCGCTGTACGTGTTTCAATGTATCTGTTACACTGTATCCGTTTCATTGTACATGTTTCAATATACCTGTTTCATTTTATCCCTGCACACACTCACAAAGTCCTACCCTAAACGTGCGATTCAATTGAAATATACAAAATCGCATATACAAGGACTTCTACATACACAATACTTATATATGATAATATAACAAAATTCTTAATTTTATATAATAACATTCACATCAAAATACACAATACTGTGTTAATTGGTCATATATATGTAATAATTTCTTATAATACAATAATACCATTATTAATATATGCATGTTTCCATAAAAGTTACAGACATTATATTAGCCCGATTTATTCTGTATACCATGTTACCCAGTCGCTTATGACAATTTTGAATATATTGTTACGAATTTCACATTTATTTGGCTATTTATTTAGAATTGTAATTAGATTTGCTTCATGTTGCCTTAGCAACGCAGACGATTTTTGAACAGAAAGCTACGTCAAAAAAAAAAATCTGAAATGTTTCAGATTTTAAATTACGTCCAAAGGGACGTTTATTTAACATTTTGTGTGTTACCTTTATTTGTTAAATACCATGTTCTTCGCACTTAAACCATAAAATTCAGTTCAACAGCAATATCGCAAAATAATTTTAAATTGAGCATATCTTTAGAAATTTCCGGTACACGCTCTCACGCGCTGGAGATAAAAATGTTTTTCTGTACAACGTTGGTATTGCTGGCTTTGAAATCTTTGAGTTTGTTAATGAAAAATTCGTTAAAGTTTTAGAGAATATTGTTACGAATTTCACATTTATTTGGCTATTTATTTAGAACTGTAATTAGAATTCCTTTTTATTTTCCCGTGCAACGCACGCAGACGATTTTTGAAGAGAA